>CAUZXS010002561.1:0-32500 GCA_963585895.1 Sepioteuthis lessoniana | reverse complement strand
GTAGTGGGAAATTATTGGACTTCAGTAAATGTTTACTTGAAATTTATATATATATATATATATATATATATATATATATATATATATATATTCTTTTTTGTTGTTGTTGTTGTTGTTGTTGTTGGTCCAATGAAAGAAAAAAGTAAATATTTTTAAATGAATAGGTCCACAAAAGATTCATTTTTTAAGCTTTTGGATAACGTAAAAAATAAATCTCTTTGTGGAACTATTCATTTTAATATATATATATATATATATATATATATATATATATATATATATATATATATATATATATATATATATATATGAAGTATGTGTTCAAAATTATTGAGACTGAAGCTGTATTGACAAAGACAGAAATTACTAATAAAGTTGGCGACCTTAGTCGAGGGTGTACTTACTACACCGAAGTGTAAAGGAAGGGCGTTCCTCAATTCCATGGATTGCTCCACTTTACCCTTGATCCGTACCTTATAATGCTGAGTGTCAAACAAGACAGAATCAAGTACTATTTTTTGTCTTTGGTATGACTCGACCTGGAATTGAACCCCGTCTCCCGGACCATTGGAGAACACTCTACTCATTAGGCCTATGACCTAGTTTAAACTAATAACCTAAACGTTAATTCTCTTAAAACTACTTTCCCCTTGGCATTTAACTACTCATTCCAATGAGTATTCTTTAGTCAAAGCACCTCTGAAACTCCTTGTCATTTATGGTGCGAAGCTACACAGCAAATTTCTTTTAATGTTCTCAACGTTCTCACATTTTACCCTTGAGATAAATTTTCAGGGAAGACAACAACGAAAATTCGCACAGAGCTAAGTCAGGTGAGTATGATGGGTGTCACTCTTGCACAATCTTGTATTTCACTTATTGTATTTCAATCGAAAAGTATTCTGACTCTTTTCATGGTATATTTTCACTGGCTTGTCGAGGTGAAGTTTAAACGTCTCAACATAATCACTATATAATATAAGTTGCTTTGCTGTACACACGTCTTCATTTAAAATTTGAAAAAGCTTCACTCTCATTATCTTTTTATCACATTTGATATATATATATATATATATATATATATATATATATATATATATATATATTATATATATATATATATATATAAACAAACGGACGCTGCTACTGTTCCTAAATAATACCTTAAAATCTCCTTAGCCAACGTGGTACGCTTGTTGGCCGAGCGGTCTGAGACTAAGTCTAACGTAAAGCTGGACGGGTTTCGATCCTGGCTTCGAGCGTCCTACATGTCTAGCCACACTGAAGAGCTCTGATTGAACGAAACAGTCTGTCAGTGGATGACAATATATGTTGGTGCAATTTGTTACACTGAATCGATTAATTTTTTTACTAATTGCTCAATGTTGTTAGGAGTATACCGAATTAAAATAAAATTTTAAAAAGGGTCTACAGTTGATATACAACCCATGACTTATAGTTTCACGCGTGGTATATCCCTCTCTCATTATTAAAATCCTCATATCTTCAAATCCCTTCGACACTTCCTTGAATATCTTCAGTTGGAGTGATAACATAAAAAAAACATTCCCAGGAAACTGCAATCCATCTGAGGACACTCCACACGTGAAACTTAAAGTCATGGTAGTATATAAAAGTGCGATAATCTTTTATTCTTCTTTCTTTTCGGTAATGCAATAGATAATCCCATTTCTATCCATCTAAACATAATTACCAGTATCTTCTCTCCCACTTCTCTCCTTCCTTTATCATGCTCCATCTCTCTCTCTCTCTCTCTCTCTCTCTCTCTCTCTCTCTCTCTCTCTCTCTCTCTCTCATTAACACCATTTCTTTTTCCCTCTCCTATCTTATAATCTCCTTGTTTTCATTTCCCTTCCTACCTCTGTCTGTCTGTCTCTCTCTGTCTCTCTCTCTCTCTCTTCTTCTTCTTCTTCTTTTCTATTTCTCTTTCCATGCCGCTTTCACTCCTTCTCTATCTCCCTCTCTTTCTTTCTTATTATTACAATTTCTCTTTCCCTCTCCTCTCATCATCTTCTTGCTTCCATTTCCTCTCTCTCTCTCTCTCTCTCTCTAACGATTACAGAGGTGTCATTAACAAAAACAGCGGCCAAGTGCAAAACTGACACATGGAGTAAAGGTGCCAAAAAGAAATGAGGGGTCGGGAATAAAATGGTGTGCTGGGTCGGGAAGTGTGAAGAGAGGGAGGAACTAAATTCGCCGCAGGGTGGAGGATGGAAATGAGATGAACTCTGATAAAAGGATTATCGCTTTTCAATGATGGTAGAAAAAAAAACGGAAAAATGATCGAAGAGTAAATATTAAAAGGACAAGAATGTATATATGCATCCATACAGTACATATGTATTCATCGATACAATATATGTCTGCATCGTACGGATAAATATGCATATGATTGTGTGTGTGTGTGTGTGTGTGTGTGTGTGTGTGTGTGTGTGTGTGTGTGTGTGTGTGTTGTAAATTCCATTTATAAATTTGATGTTTTTATATGCATGAGGTTGGAAGGTATGTGTGTCGTGTGATGATAGGTATGCAGGTGTGGCCGCGTGATCTTGCTTGATTCAGAAAAAAAATTATAAATGTGAATACTTTTACGTCAATTTTAAAATTATTTTCTCCTTGGATGCATTATTGTGGTGTGACGATTTTACTGATGATTTCGGTCCTCACAGTGTGTTTCATACTTGTGGCCATGTGGCAAAACTAACTTACAATGCTTATACTTAATTATTTTCTTCCTGGGTGATACCACCAACCGAACACTTTCTATTCATATCTATCTATCTATCTATCTATCGATCTCATTCTGTTCATTTTTATTTATTTATTTATTTATTTATCTATCTATCTATCAATCTATCTATCTCAGTCGGTTCATAGGTGTCTTTCTTAGTCCGTTCATATCTCTCTCTCTCTCTCTCTCTCTCTCTCTCTCTCTCTCTCTCTCTCTCTCTCACATATATATATGTGGGGGGTGCTATTCCGTTCATATATATATATATATATATATATATATATAACTTATCTCCTTCTATTTAGAGCTTTCTATATGATTCTTTATCTTTTATCTTTCTTTTTTGTATTCTGTACCTCACATATGCACGTATACACATATATGCAATTTTTAAATAGATAGATAGATAGATAGATAGATAGATAGATAGATAGATAGATACTTATTAATTTTAGTATATTTTATGCGATGAAGTACTCCAATCTGAGAGTAACATGTGATTTTTCTGAACGCCCACGTTTTGTATGTCTTGTGAATAATCTATGCAAGATTTATACAATATAAATTTCATTTATTTAACTTTATATCACAAGGACAAAGCCGATTTCATTTCATTAAACTTTTATGGACATTGTCAAAGATTCTCGGAGTAATTTTTTGCGATTGGCAACAAGAGAGAAAAAAAAACACTTTTCTTCAAATAAAATTGACCATAAAATGGAATTTTGAAATGATTTAAAATTTCGAAAAAATCATTTCCACCCAAATGATTCTTTCATTTGAGACAATTGCACCTCGTGATACTTTTATTTTTTTTTTTTTCTTTTATTTTTTAATAATTCTATTATTGAAATGAATTTTTAAAATTTTGACAGTTTATCTTTAAGTAACCGGCGTCTTGATTCATTTCTTCCAGGCATTTTGCTTATGATTTAAAAGATTATTTTTATTTTTATTTTTATTTATTCATTTTATTTTCTATTTTTTGGAATGAAATATCTGGTCTGTTGGAAAGTAATCTCCACTTTCTTTTCAATCTTCTAAGGACGTCATAAATATTTTAATGTCAATTCTTATAAAATATTTATCCTCGTTGAAGTTTAATTCTATATATTTCCATACTGGAAACAAAATCAGATAATCTTTTAGCTATTTTAACAAATCAAAATTAATTTTCATTTCCTCAACTCTTGATAGATAGATAGATAGATAGATAGATAGATAGATAGATAGATAGATACTATTAAATAAAAAGAAATTTAAACGTTTCTTCCATTAACGAAATTACTTCAAATCCACGAGAACAAAATTTACACTTTCATTTTAAATACGAATGGGAGAAAATATCTGTATTAAAAATTATATTTCGGGATTTTATATTATTGAGGAAAGAGAAGTTTTAGCTAAAAAGACAAAAAAAAAAAAGGAAAGAGATTTTGAGTACTGTGTACGTCTTTCGAGTACATTTACTGATTAGTAATACGATAATATGCTGCAAATGGCAAGACTGTCTTCCCTCTGATTCCTTAAGAATATATCTATATACTGATTAAGGTTTAGCTAAAAGTGAGAGATTTAAAGGCTTGCACAACCAGCCTCCTCATCCCCAAACAATCACATATATATAGATAAACAGATATTGGGAAATAAAACTATAACATCCTAAATATGTATTTCAGTTTTCACATGATTAAACGTACAATATAGCTTGATTGCAATAAATTATCACATATACAGATACAACACACACACACATATATATATATATATATATATATATATATATATATATATATATATATATATATATATATATTTGTGCGGGCGTAAGTGGAACGGTACTTGTATGTCTGTAAATGTATCGAGAAATACAATAAACAATTTTTATAATTGTAGTCGGCATGCCGGTCTCCAAGAGCTTTTGAATGCAGCGAATTTTCTTAGACTCTTCAAATGAGACCTTGTACCAGTCTTGTCGACAAAATCTATAAATTGATAGTATTCATATGTTTCCTTAAGTTTTTAAATTGAATCAAATTTTAATAGTTTGCAAAGTGTCTCTTAATTTTGAATGTACGTAAAAAAAACTTTTTAATCTAATAATTTTTCTTGTTGTCAGACAACGCATACGTTACTCCTCGGGAAGAAGCATAATATATATTATAATATATACCATGTCTAGGATGCAGATATTCTATATTCTATATATAATACATTGTATATCTTCCTATGCACTCATACACACGTATACATATACATATTTGTGTGTGTCATGTATATATATATATATATATATATATATATATATATATATATATATATACGTCATATACATATATATATATGTCATATATATATATATATATATATATATACGTCTATATATATGACATATATATATAGTCATCCACAGACAGATCTGTTTCGTTCTATCAGAACTCATCAGTGTGGCCGGACAGTAGCTTCCCGTAGCTGGGATCAAAACCCTGGTTGACTCTAACGCCAAGCCAAAGCTTCTAACCTTTCAGCCACGAGGAGCCATTAGCTGCGATGTAAATTTTAAACGGTTATGAATCACAATTACTATTGTTTACATACATCCGTTCAACGGCTGCCGAAACCTCAATTCATATACGAAGAGACTTGCAATGAATATATATGCAATATATATGCAATATAATGAATAATATGCAATATATATATATATATATATATATATATATATATGGCATATATATATATACATGATACACACATATATGTATATGTATAGGTGTGTGAGTGCATAACAAGATATACAATGTATTATACATATATATATATATATATATATATACAATGTATTATATATATTTATGTATACAAGATATACAACGTATTATATATATATATATATATATATAAGTAATTGCCCGTTTTACTAAGAGTTATTCGATTGTCATTAATGAAATTACTAATATTAGAAGCGGACCCATCAAACGGAGATAAAATAAAAAAGTAAGAAAAGACTACGCCAGAAGAAGAAAACTTCTCGAAACAAAGCTATGCAGCAGAAATCTAATCAAAAAAATAAACACCTGGGTAGTCTCCCTTGTAAAATACTCAGAGCCACTCTTAAGATGGATAAGAAAAGAACTCAGACAAATGGATTAAAGGACAAGGAAATTCCACAAGAGCCTACACCCATGAGATGTCATTGACAGACAATATTTGTCAAGATAGAGCACTCACCAGTGATGAGGATTGATACATTAATCTAAGGAGTCGAGAAACACACAAAAAAGAAAAAAAGGTGACTAATTACAGCAGTCAATTACTGCAATGGCAATATGAAGCCAAACAAAAAAAAAACAACGAAAGCTAGAAAATAAGAATTAGAAGAAAGACAACTGTAAATACTTCAAGCGACAAACGAGAAATTACCCACTCAGAAGACCTCGACATGGCTAAGAAAAGGAAACCTCAAAAGATTGGTTTGGTTTCATTCGGTTTGGTTTTTTATGACATAGGAACCATTGTTGGTTATTTAATGCCAAATCCGGTTTATTCAAATACATTAGATATATATGATTTGTAAACATAAGTCAACTAAGTTAAATAGTTCGAAATATTGCTATGTATTCTTAACTTCCTTGGGGAAGGTATGAATCCAATTATTCTCCCTCCAGCTATGGGTAAATAGTAGGACACACTAGGTTCTTCAGCCTTGGTTAGGCAAATAGTCTAGGAGAAGGAAAACTCTGAATTCAAACCGGTTAAACTCCGCTTAAAAATTGACGTTGTGTCATATCCTGCCCAAGCGGAGGGGTTGGTAAATAGTATCAGTGGTTTGTTTGCACACAGTTAAATGATCAAACAGTTCTATTTCAAACAATTCAATTTAGCATGTCAAAGTTAAATGGTCCCAATTATTGCTATGTATCACTAACAATTCAATTAAACATCAGTCATTTTTTAACACACAGCTAAATGATCAAATTTCTTTTTCAATCAATTGAATTTAGCATAAGTCATTTGTTTGCACAAAGTTTTAATGTCTAACAGTTCTCTTTGACCCAAAGATATGACTCTGTCAGATGCTACTACTCCGGGTCAGAGTGGACCTAGGAGCAATGGCAATGAAGGGGTGCTCCGCATTCCCCAAAGCTCAACATGAGATGGTTTTTGTGTTATATCCAGGATAGTCGCTGGGGGAGTATGGTACAGCTCCGACTGGTCCAAAACCCCAAAAAGAGTTACTGAATCTTATTATGCCATAAGGACCAATTATATCGAGCGAAAGTTGATCATACTCAACAAAAATAACAAATGTTGACTGTGAAGACAGAGATGAAACGATTAATCACATAAGCGAATGAAACACATAAGTAACAAAGGAGTACAAGACCAGTTACAATTCTGTTGGAAAATTTGATCCACTGGGACTTGTACAAGAGATTAAGATTTAACCATACATCAAATGGTATATGCTCAAACCAGAACAAAAAAAAAGAACTTGTCATATCGTGAATTCTGTCGATCAAGCATACCAAAGAGCGAAAATAAAACAGAGTAAAAAGATAGTCAAATACTTTGATCTTGTTCGAGAATAAAGAAAAAGCTGTGGAATATGAGATTGACGGTGATACCAATTGCAGATAGTGCACTTAGAGTGGTTCCCAAAGGCTTGGATAAAAAGACTGGAGGAACTGGAAATTAGAGAAAGAATCGAGACTACCAGACCACCAGACCACAGCAGTGTTGAGATCGGCTAGAATACTAAGAAGAGTCCTGAAGAGCAGAGAAAACTTGCTTTTTATTCAGGCTTCAATGAAAAACCACCGGCTAACGCTGGTGTAAAAAATTCGCTAGGAATAATAATAATAATTATAATAGAACTTGTATTGTAGATTTAAATAGAGTCGAAAAAGCTTAGGAACATGATGACAGAAACACAAATCCTTATTAGGACCCTTGGAACAATCCTCAAGAAACAGAAAAGTCGGTGAGCTGAAGTTAATAGGAAGAACTGAAACCATACAAACAACAATATCATTGAAATTAATCAGGATACTGAGAAGAGTTCTGGTAACCTGAGAAGACTTGCTGTCACTCAAACTCCAGTGAAAAACAAATATTTTGAGCTGGTGTGAAAAATTTGCAAGGAGTAGGTTTGGTTTGGTTGTTTGATGGCATATCAACCTTAGTAGGTTATTTAATGCCAAAGCTATTCTCCTAAAAGAACAGTAGTGGTACTATTTAACCCATAGCTGGGAGGATAAGAAGAGTCATACCTTTCCCAAGAGTATTTGCCTGAAAGTGAACGTAATAGCGCGACTGGAGTTCGAACTCGCTTACTACGATTCCGCAGTCCATCACTTTAAGCATTACACGACGAAGACACCCCCCTGCTAAGAGTAAAATCATAATAAATATAATAATGATAGTATATATTGGCATAATGGTTAGAGTGTTCGCCTAATGGTCCGAGAAACTGAGGTTCAGTCCCAGTTCGAATCATACCAAAGACCCTAAAAATGGTACTTGATGCTTCCTTGCTTAACACAGCATTATAAGGTAGGGATCAAGAGTAAGAGGAGCAATCCAGAAAATGGAGTTGCTCCCTCCCCTACACCTCGGTGTTGTAGCAATTGAAAAGGGAGCCTTCGGGTCCCCCTAGACTCCTTATATAGATACAAACACGATTCGACATATTTCACATATTTCTTGGCTGCATAAAAACAGTCTTCTTGTTATTTTTTCATCTCACCGATCAAATATTACAAGGATAGTATTCTCTGAGTATTATATTTGGTTCAGTATGTATACAAAAATTTGACAAAATCTTATTGATTATTTTATTTTATTTATTCATTCTCAATCATCTTTTTCTCCGTATCTCTTGGTTTTAGCATTTTGGTGAAAAATGGATTTTTACCCAATGTTTTCGTAATTTGACAACATACGAAAGCAACCAATTTTTCTCGGCTTTTTCTGATCTTCGGAAAAAATGACAAAAATTTCCTTTTCACTTTCAGTTCTAACGATGTTTTCTATTTACATCGTTTTTTTTATTAAATCAGTATTTGGTGTCAGAAATAAATTTCTGTATTTGAGATTATTTTGTGAAAGACATAATTTGCCTTATATCAGCTTGTCAGAGAGAGAGAGAGAGAGAGAGAGAGAGAGAGAGAGAGAGAGAGAATGTGTTAGAGCATTGAGCGTATGCGTCCGTGCGCGCGTTTGTTTAATGTTGAAGAACTCAATAAGCCGTGGGTAATCGAAGTGGCATGAAGTGATGCGTGTTCGTCATCTTCATGAAAGTGTTTGAACGAAAATATCTCCAATGTCCACTTTCTCGATCGAAGTTTAACGAGGGACATTTGTGATGAGGGCGAGTCTTTCCTGTCTGTTTATTCGCAGAACTTAGTTTCTTGTAAAGAGGTCTAAAAGAACGTTATACTAAAGAGTTTAAAATGAAGGAACCAGTTCTATCTTTCCCTCTAATAGAATTCCTCTCTGGTGATGATAATAATAATAATAATAATAATAATAATAATAATAATACCTAAAAAAAGCTGTGGACTATGAAGGTAACGGTCTTATAAGTTATAGTTGATGCACTTGGAACTGTCACGAAATCTTGGAAATAGGACTGGAGGAATTAGATTTCAAGGCAAGAATCGAGACTATACAAACCACAGCATTGTTAGAATTTGCTAGAATACTAAGAAAATTTCTGGAGACCTTGCTGTCACTAAGGGTCTAATGAATGTCCACCAGCTAACGCTGCTGTGAAAAACAAGTAATAATAATAATAAAAATAATAATAATAATCCACTGGGAATTGTACAAGAAATTGAAATTTGACCATACAAACAAATGATATTTGCACAACCCAGCAGCTGTCCTGGAAAATGAGACGCACAAATTCCTCTGAGTTTTTGAGATACAAACGGATCACCTAATCTCGACCAGACGATCATACCTTTTAACAATCAACAATACAAAAGAACTTGCAGAATTGTAGACTTTGCTGTCCCAGCGGACCACAGAGTAAAGTTGAAAGAAAGCGAAAAGAAGGATAAGTACCTGGACCTTGCGAGGGAATTGAAAAAACTGCGGAACATAAAAGTAACGGAGACACCAATTGTAATTGGTTCTCTTGGTACAGTCAACAAAGGATTGGTACAGGGACTGGAGAACTTGGAAATAACGGGACGAGTGGAGACCATCCAAACTACAGCATAATTAAGATCGGCCGGAATACTGAGAAGAATCCTGGAGACTTAAGGAGATTTGCTATCAGTCAAACTTCAGTGAAAGACCATGAGTTAACGCTGATGTGAAAAACTCTCAAAGAGTTACTATAATAATAATAATAATAATCAGTCAACCAGCGAATTTCGCTGTGGCAGCGAAGAACAAAGTGAAAACAAAAGAAAACGAAAGCAAATACTTGAATCTTTCCAGAGAGCTGAAAAGGCTGTGAAAGATAAAACTAACGGTGATATGAATTGTAGTTGGTGCTCTCGGAATCGTCTTCCAGGGCTTGAAAAGACTGGAGAAATTGGAAATCAGAGGAAGTATGGAGACTATATAAACCACAGCACTGTTAAAATCAGCAAGAATACTTAGAAGAATCCTGTAGACCTGAGGTGACTTGTCACCTCTCAGACTCTAGTGAGAGACGAGTTAAAATTGTTGGGATAGGAAACAAAAATGGGAAAAAAAACAACTCTATGGGCGTTTTAAACGACTAAAAGAACACATCTCACACAAGAAAACTGGATGTGGCTAAGAAAAGGAAATGTTAAGAGAGAAACAGAATCTCTTCAAATATCAGTACAAAACAACGTCGTAAGAACCAATCATATCAAAGCGATAATAGATAAGACGCAACAAAATAGCAAATGTAGGTTATGTGGTGATAGAGACGAAACCATCAATCACATAATAAGCGAATGCAGCAAATTAGCACAGAAGGAGTATAAGACTAGACACGACTGGATGGGCAAGGTGATCCACAGGGAAATGCGCAAGAAATTTAAATATGACCATACGAACAAATGGTATATGCACAACCCAGAATCTGTCCTAGAGAATGATACGTAAACTCCTATGGGACTTTTACATACAAACGGATCACCTAATCTCGGTCAGAAGACCAGACTTTATAACAATCAACAAAAAAAATTGTGGACTTAGCTGTCTCGGCTGACCACAGAATAAAACTGAAAGAAAGTGAAAAGAAGGATAAGTACCTAGACCTTGCTAGGGAATTGAAAAAGCTATGGAACATTAAGGTGACAATTATACCAATCGTGATTGGTACTTTTAGTACACTCACCGAAGGATTACTAAAGGGACTGGAGGACTTGGAGGTGGGAGGACGAGTGGAGACCATCCAAACTACAACATTATTGAGAACGGCCAGAATACTGAGAAGAGTCCTGAAGACTTGAGAAGACTTGCTGTCACTCAAACTCCAGTGAAAAACCGTCAGCTAAAACTGATGTGAAAAACTTTCAAGGAGTAAATAATAATTATAATAATGAATCTTGTGATAGTCAAAAAAAAAGAATCTGTCGAAGAGTGGACTTTGCAGTCCCGGCAGATCCCTGAGTAAAATCAAAAGAAAGCAAAAAGTGTGATAAATACCAACACCTTGCTTGAAAACTAAAAAAAACTATGGGACGTTAAGATGAAGGTGATACCAATTGTAATTGGTGCGGTCGGAACAAAGGATTGGTTCAGGGACTGGAAGACTTGGAAATAGAAGGACAAGTGGAGACTATCCAAACAACAGCATTAAGATCGGCCAGAATACTGAAAAGAGTCGTGGAAACTTGAAGAGACTTGCTGTCACTTAGACTCCAGTCGAAAACCATCAGCCAACACTGATGTGAAAAAAACTCTCAAAGGAGTAAATAATGATGCACGTAGGAGAATAGCAAATAAAGGCTATGTCACAATGAAACAGTTCATCAACTAATATGAAAATTCAGCAAATTATTACAAAAGAGCAGATATGGCTGGGTGGAAAAGATGATCTACAGAGAACTGTTCGAGAGACTGAAGTTTGACTATGTAGACAAATGGTATATCAAAATCTTATCTGATTGAACGAGTGCATATTCAAGAAAATTGATCAAATTAGCTTTTACCAGTCCAAAAAATAACTTGGTTGTAAATATAAAGTTATTACAATAATTTGACAATGCCTTCTAAGTTATAAAATCATTGCCTGTCCTTGATAATTTTCCTCCTTCCAGGAATTCTAGTTCCTCATTCATTTTGTGTATGCTAATTTTATAAGCTTTCTGAACAAATTAGACCTTCCGAATCAATTTTAAATAAAAATGTTCTGACAGAAAGAGATAACACCACCGTCCCCACAAATACCATCAAAACACTTTTTTGAGATGAAAGAAGTTCACATGCCAAATTTCATCAAGGTTGACGCATTAGTCCAGAGGTAACGAGTAAGCAAGCAAACGAAGAAAATTATGTATATTATATTACATTATAATTACTCCTTCCGAGTTTTTCACACCATCGTTAGCTGATGGTCTTTCACTGGAGTCTAAGTGACAGCAAGTATCCTCAAATCTCCAGGACTCTTCTCAGTATTCTGGTCGATTTTAACAACGCTATAATTTGGATACTTTCTACTCGTCCTCCGATTTCCAACTCTTCCGGCCCTCTTATTAAGGAGATCGTCTCGAGTACACCAATTACAATTGGTATCACTGTCACTTTCAGGTTCTATCATCATCATCATCATGTCGTGCCGCTAGCACGGATATCCCTGACCCTCTCTCGCCATTTCTCCCTATCGTTCATCACCTCTGGCAGGTCCTCCTGGATACATCCCGTATCCTCACATAGCTGCTGTATGTATGTTCGAGCTGGTCGTCCTGCTTTTGCTCGGCCATATGAGGGGGTCCATAGGAGTACATCACTTATGAGCTCGTCCCTGCTTCTCCAGCAGGGTTCTGCATGTTTGGTTCGTCTAACTTGGATAGTTTTCGTGATGGGAGTCAGGTGGCTGTATAGTTGCTGCCTTGTGGGGAGTTGTCGCCAGGACTTGTTCAATATTGCTCGCAACATTCTTGTGTAACTGCCGTCTAACTTCTTCTCCTGCCGTTTTGTTAGTGTCCAAGTAGTGCATCCATACAGCAGTCTTTTTTTTTTTCGTTATCTTTGGTATTCTCTTTGTGGTCTGTCGGGATGGCAAAGTCCACTATTCGGCAGGTTCTCGTTATTATTATCATTAGGTTTTCATAACTTTAAGTCGTGGTGTCTCACTGGAATCTGAGTGATAACAAGCCTCATCTCCAAGACATATTTTTATCATTATAGGAAGTACATTTACGGTCTGTATACAATATAAAAATGCATCTTCAGATATATTGTACATATATTGTGCCCATAATTTTTTCAACTGGACTTTTTTTTACTTATATATATGTAAAAAGAAAAAGTCCAGTTCAAAAATAGATAAAACTAATTTATCTTATCCAATGAATTTTATATATATATATATATATATATATATATATATATATATATATATATATATATATATATATATATATATATATATATATATATATATATATATATATATATATATATATATATATATATATATATATATATATATATATATATATATATATATATATATATATATATATATAGATAGATAGATAGATAGATAGATAGATTGACTTTAAAGTTGATGGGGTGTTCTCGTGGTGTAATGGTTAAAGCGATGGACTGCGGAATCGTAGTACGCGAGTTCGTACTCCAGTCGCGCTATTACGTTCACTTATCCTCCCAGCTATGGGTTAAATAGTACCACTACTGTTATTCTAGGAGAATGGCTTTGGCATTAAATAACCTAAAAAGAGTTGATATGCCATTAAACAAAGAAACCAAACCAAACCTTTAAAGTTAAAAAGATCACCTGGTCTAAATCAGATCAAATCTATCCATTGTAAATTGGGAAAAGAAAACGTTCCAATAGATTTAGAATAAAAACAAAAGATAGTGAAAGACTAGACAAATACTTGGAACTTGCTTGAGAACTTAAAAATGTGTGGGACATGATGATGACACAAATGTTTGTGGATCTGGCTATCTGAATAAAATAAAATCATCTAAATGATATCATTATTAAAATCATAAAAGCTGGAGTAACGAGTAGCCTTGTCATCACTTGATCCCCAGAGAAAGTCACCATATACGACAGAGGAGGGAACTTTCAGAATAAGTTTTAGATATTTTCGTCTTCAGTAATTTGGTAAAATGATTTTGTCATCTCCCAAATTTAGATAATTGATCCTCACTCTCATCTTTCTTTTTGTGTGTAATTCTCTCTCTCTCTCTCTCCTTGGTTCTATCTTCCTTTTTTTTTCTTATCATTGTTTCAGTTTACACTATCTTACTCTTCTCCCCTCTCTATCTTTTTCCTTTTTCCCTCCTTCTTTTCCTACTTTAATTCCCCCAATTTAATTTAGTCTTGCCAAAATGTTAACTTGACACAGATGGAAAAGATGTTCGGGTTAATGTGTGCTTAAAGCAGACAGCGGATGTTTCAAGCGTAAAAGAAACTAAAAATGAAGATTGAATCTTCGTCGCAGGCATCTGTGATTTGTTTAGACTAAATTCGCTAAAGTAAGCAAAAAATAGTACTGAGAAATTCTATTCAAAGGTTCTGTAGCTTACTAAATGTAACAAACTTCCAAGTATGATCGTAGACGGCATCGGCCGGAACGTTGTGATCCAAAGAAGAAAAATCAATCTGAGTAATTCGAAAATCACGATATATATATATATATATATAAGTTGGTTTTCTCTCAACATGTATTCAGTGAGGCCCATTATTAAGTACACCCTTTCTATCTTTATGAAAAATTAATGTTCTTTAAAACTAAAGATTCCGGGCTGTTATATCTTCTTGTGTAACAATCAAAACGAATATTGCAAGGCATTATTTATTAGCAAACTCTGCATTGAAACTCTTTTCACAAAAATAGGATCGCATCTCCTCTATAACCAAAAAATCCAATTCCATAAATATATATAAGGAAGGTTAGTATTTGGGGAATACTGCATATTCATACAGAGTTTTTGTACTGTCGAGTTTGGTAATAAATAATACCTAATGATATCCATTTTGATTGTATAATTAATTCTCCATTAGAAATAACTGTTGTTTATATTAGTGAGCTATCAAACAAAATAATTTACATAATCTGCTTTACAATCTTCTATCAGACCTTATGTACACGTCCATTGGGTATGAGAAAATAGTCAGATTGATTTGTGTACATGTGACTCTTGTGTCGCTGTTAATAATTCTTCTTCCGGATCTAAGTGCCAAATTATGTCTACCTTTTGATCGTGTGTCCAATCAGCAACTTGTTTTGTTTGTTTTTTTCTTCTCTCATGTAAGTTATTCTAATCGAATGTGTTGAAATGCTACCAGCAATTAGACTTAGTTTTCTAACCTGAAGCTAAAAAAAAACTTGGTTTTTTTGGGTTTTTTGCCATAGTCAGATCAAACTTGAAACGGCCGTGACTGTTACTGAAAAAAAATCCTTTTCTAAACATTGCTAGTTGTAAATTACAAGTTATTATTAATGACACACACATAGGATTTAATTATAATTAAATGAACGCGTGAAAACCCCATGTTTTAATCATAAAAACTACCAAAGGTTAAAGATCAATGGAATTCTCAATGTGTATGTAAGAGTTATATATATATATAATCAAAATAATGAATATTACAGTTATTTACATATAACTTCATTACTGGTTCCATAATCTGATTTGGGCATGGAGGGGCTACTCATTTGGGTATGGAGGGGCTACTAATGGGCAGGAATAGCCTTGCAGAGCCCATCCTCTCCAGGTCTACAACTGGTTTGAATTCAGAGTTTTCCTACTCTTAGACTGGTTTCCATAACAAGTCTGCCCTGCTATTTTACCCATGGCTGCAGGGAGAATAAGTGTATTTATGCCTTTTCCAAGGGTGTTGGTGCTATATGATATCCAAAGAGCCTCGTTCAGGATTTGAACACTTGTATCCGAGTCGACTTTCTACGATGATTACCTTTACACCGCTCGCGTCTTCAATTATATCACAACAATAAAATGAATGGAATAAATTAGACAAATAAATAAAACGACTGAAAATAATATTTGACTCATTTGTAACTTTATAAAAACTATATTTTCCCCAAAAATAACTCCTGGTCCATTCGGCTGAGGCTGTAGAATACACCGACTGCATCTCTGCAGAAGGGTAAGACTCCCCCAACGAGTGTCCTGTGGCCCACTTGGCTGGGGCTGTAGAATACATTGACTGCATTTCTGCAGAGGAGTAAGACTCCCTCAACGAATGTCCTGTGGCCTATTTGGCTGGGGCTGTAGAATACACTGACTGCGTCTCCGCAGAGGGGTAAGACTCTCCCAACGAGTGTCCTCGATATGATGGTAAGGCTTCAGTAATGCTGGAGTTTTAGGAAATGCAGAGTACCCGTTATTGCTACCGCTCACAGGTCCACTCTGGTTCATAGGGGTGGCACCTGATAGGGTCCTATCTATGGGTCATATAGAACTGTTTGACATTTCAACTGTGTACTTATACTAAACTGAATATTTTGAAATAGAACTGTTTTTACATTCAATTGTGTGTAAACAGATGATTGATTTATCAACAAAATGTTTAGAAATCATATATTTAATATATACGTATAAAATGGATTTAGCATTAAATAACCTATGGTAATTTAAACGATCGATACGCTTTAAAACCAAACCAAACCAAATCAAACCTAAAACTAATTTCTCTTTTAATGACAAGACTTTCTTTGTCGTTGAATTGCTCAACTTTCAATGTAACATTTTGGAATTCGAGTTTCCCGAAAATAAATATAATAAGTTAATAAGAAAATAAATAATAAGTTAATTCATTATTCATTTTTAATTATTTCGTCAGCTTCAAATTATGCTTTTTGTAAAAAAATGTCAATTAAATATATCTAGGAAATGCTACTCATTTAAAAAAAAGGAAAAATTGATAAATTTGCACCAAGTTTTCTCGAATAATATGGATTTGTACTTGTGTTGTGGAAGTAAGAGTGGGGAATTAACGTTATAAAAAAGTGGGGTATTCGGTATGGAATGTTAAGACGCAAACACGTACTTGTTTTCCTTCCTGCTGTTTTTTTTTCTTTCCTCTTTTTTAGAAATATAAATATAATTCTTCTATTTCCGCGTGACACTCACCATACATTCCTGGGTAGGTAAGTAAGTAGTTAATAAAAGGCTACGGCATTAATACGGAGCTTTATTTAAAGCCAATGATTTTAGAAGTATGAGAAGGCTAATAAAGCATCCCGCTTCCCTTTCAATTTTCCTGCAAATTGAACACTCGGCTTAAACAGACACCTCAAACTAGCAGACTCGAGGCTTCAGTCTTTACAAATTTTACAAGTATATTAACAAACTGATCGATATGGTGTGAAATGCCACTGATTGAGGTTTCGCAAAATACCATCTTCTTGGCTCAAAATAAACCATTCATATTTCAACTCAATCCATTTGTAACAAATTAAAAGTTAAACAAATCGACCTTTTTATTTTTTTTTTTTAAATGCATTCGTTAACGTGCGTGACTAGATGTGTAGGGGGGGGAAGAACGTAGTGTTGGGCATTTATCTATGAGATCAGCGTTCTAAAAATATGTCTGTTCGTGTTTTTGAATCTGCGTGCACGCACGTACGCATGAACCGAGAAAGTGCATTCGACACACAAATGCAAAGAGGCGCGCATGCGTACACAAGGCATTCGCCAAAAGCATTGTTCATCTATGTCATCCCTTTTTATACAATCATATTTCTCCTTTTTTTTTTTTTTTATCTTATTTTGCTTTTGAGTCTGAAGTATTTTCTTGATTATATGATTCGAAAGTCATTTCTATCATTCTAATCAAACCACGTTCTCTCTCTCTCTCTCTCTCTCTCTCTCTCTCTCTCATACACACACACACACACACACATTGGCATACTTCTTTCTTTTTCTCTTTCTTCGTCTTTCTTTTTCATTCTTCATTATCATTCTTTGCTCTCATTCTTTCTCGCTTTTTCATCTCTCTCTCTCTCTCTCTCTCTCTCTCATTCCTTCTCATTCATTTTCAGATTTCTTCCTCTTTCTCGTTTCTTTTCATTTTTCTTTCTTTTCATTCTTCTCATTCTTCTCACTTCCTCATCCAGTTTCTTTTTTTATTTCCTTGTTCCTCTTTAATTATTGCTTCTTTTTCCTCCTTTTTATTCTTTGGTTTAAATTTTTCCCTATCCTTCGTCTTTTATCATTTATCATTCTTGTGAATGTCTGGAAGTGATCATTTTAATACTTACTCGAACCGCGGCATCATCTTCTTTTCTTCATACTTTTCTCTTTTTTCTTCTTTCTTTTCTCTCCCTCTAATTTTTTTTTTTTTTTTTTGTTCGTCCTCATTTCTTTTCTTTGTTTCTCGCTTTTTTTATTCTTCTCACTTTGTCTCGTAGATTCCCAATTCTTTGCCCTTTATCTTTCCTTTGTATTCTTCTTTTTCTCTTTTTCGTTCTTGTTTCATTCTTCTCTTATTATATTCCTTTTTCGTACTTATCAAGTTTTTTAGCATTTTCCCTCTCTTCCTCTCTCTCTCTCTCTCTCTCTCTCTCTCTCTCTCTCTTTAACCCTTTTTTATTTTCCTTCTTTTTATTTCATTTTATCCCCGCTTCTCTTATTTTCTATATTTTTCGTTTTAATTCCCCACATTATCAATCATTCTAAAATTTAGAAAATGAAACTAAAAAGTTTACCAAGATATAAGTTAAGAGATTTTAAAAGTCCCTGTTTTAGCCTTGTACCAGTTTATTCAAAATTTAATAAAGAGTATTTTTAAAGATGTCTACAAGGTTTTTGCTTTTGGTTGCTTCACTATTTATAAATCGTCTGTCGTGGCAAGGAAGTAGAATTTAGGATGACGGCACACATCAAACGATTATATTTACAGAAATATATGTGGAGGCGTTTGTGGTGAAATGATTAACAACATAGAAAATGGATACAGCGACTCGAGTTCAAATCCTAGATGTGGCTGTTTACATTTCACAGAAGCTCGGTCGACTCTCTGCAGAGGAGTAAGCCTCTCCCGCAACGAGTGTCCTGGTATATGATACTAAACAATCTAATGGTGAGGCTCCAATCATACGGGAGCTTTGGGGAATGTGGACCCTTCATTGCCACCCGGCCCAGAATGGTAGAATTGTAGCACCTTATAGTGTCCTATCTATGGGTCAAATAAAACTGTTTGATCATTTAACTGTGTATATCTACAAAATGTGTTTGCAAATTATATATATATATATATGTATATATATATAACTGGATTTGGCATTAAATAACCAAAAATGGTTGATATTCCATAAAACGCAACCAAACCTTGGGAAGGGTGTGAATCCACCTATCATCTCTGAATAAATATTAGGTATACTGGGCTCTTCAGCCTCGATATGGCAGCCAGTCTAGGAGACGCAAAACTCTGAATTCAAACCTATTAAACTCTGCTTATAGATAGACCTTGTGTCGCATCCTGCTCGTGCCAGAGTGTTGGTATATATATATATATATATATATATATATATATATAAAGAGAGAGAGAGAAAAATAGATAGTAGTTGAGATGTCGTCGTTTATCTATACTTATAAATGTTTTAACACACAGGAAAATAACTGAGAAAAACATGCCATGTGAATGTCTGGAAGTGATCATTTTAATAATTACTCGAACCGCGGCATCATCTTCTTCAGAAAACGCGAGGTGGCTTCTGGTATCTCTCTCTCTCTCTCTCTCTCTCTCTCTCTCTCTCTCTCTCTCTCTCTCTCACGCGTGTAAGCGTAAGTAAGGAGAGAAAACACAAGAGGCATGTACAGATAGATTTAAAATGAGATATGAAGAGACTTAGTCTAACATAAAAACAAACAAAATATCCATATATATATATATATATATATATACGTGTATGTGCATGCATATATATAAACAAACTTACAGTATTATATTCTCTTCACTGTAACACAACTTTGATGTAACTACGCTGTCATCAAACAGTGGAAAAGACCTTTGATGATTGTATAGCCACATGAAACTCAAGTTACTATGAAGAGTGTGCCATATTGTAAGTATATAAATATATATATATATATATATATAAGGATGGTGTGTGCATTTTATGGACAAATATCGACGCAACTCTGGAAAACAATTGTCAGTCTTTTACTTCTTTTATCATTCAAACTTCCGCTTCTGTTTTTTTCCCTCAAGTTGAAACCGTTTTCAATTGTCATCTTCTTCAATGTCCTTGCAACCGAAGACTCAACACCTCACGCTACCTTACCCCAGCACCTTCTCCTCGACCCACGGAAACCGAACAATAGCAACAAAAACATAAAATGTATGATCGAAGCAGAACAATAGCAGTGGAAAGGAGGGATTGGGAAGAGGCAACACTATAGCAATGACGCATCACTTGTTGTCCTCTCGACGTTGGGTGCCTCGTCTACTTCTTGAAGAATACTGTCAAGCAACGTCCATGTGCCTAGATTCGTTTATATTCTTTTTCTATTTAGTTTCTTTAATCTGTCCGTTTTGTCTTTTTGTCGCCATTCTTCTGCCTCTATTCAGACGCTTCCCTTTCAGATGATGGGGTCTGCGTTTCCTAGTCTCTGGGACGAACTATCTTCATGATGTCCCCTCCCTGACTTCTTTTCTTCCCAACAACCATCGACTCGAGAGCGAATGCAACTGGAGTGGTTGAAAGATGCACACTAAATTACAGATATTCGCTGTCTACTTCCGCAGACACATACAAAGAAAGATACATATATCTATACATATATATATATACACAAATATATACTTGCATATATACATATATATATATATGTATATATGTGTGTGTGTGTGTGTGTGTGTGTGTGTGTGTGTGTGTGTGTGTGTGAGTGCGCGCGTGTTTAAATAGTTATAATTCATTGAATTGTCAAGGTTGACAATGATAGAAACAGCATTTTGCTGTTCCTGCCAAGTGTTGTGGGTTGCACACATATTCTCTCTTAGCCGAAAATAAGTCTATTTGACGAGAGATTTAACTGGATCTTTTGTCATATAAATCCGAACCCGTTTTATTTTTTCGTGCTTTCAATGTACTTCCATCTCATCAAAAATGTAGGATTCTCAAAAATGTAGTATATCAATGTGTTCATAAAAAAGAGAAACTATTAGTTGCAATATGTGGTTTTCATTTCTGTATGAGATTGCCTGTAAACCAGATATTGAACACTTTTATTATATATATATATATATATATATATATAGTGCAATTAGAAGGAAACTCAAACCTGGTTAAGTTGTCATTATAAATTTATTTCGCCGGAGAATAGTATACTCTCCGTCTCGTCAGATGACTTTTTAGATGTTAGACTTGAGGTTGCGGAAAAGCAAATGTGGAATTACAGTTCATATGTGTACGAGGAAAAAAAATTCAAATTCTCAGGCGAGGGCAGAGGGAGTCAAAATAATAGGTGTTAGAAACATTAAGAAACACCTGCAAGGGAATAAGTGATGTAACAATAGCCATACATCGAACACTCACATAGATTTATATGATATTCCTCATATATTCTATACAAGAATGATCCACACCCACTGTCTTCGGACGCTGACAGGATATTAATAATAGATTATATATATATATATATATATAAGAGGTTTATGGTTCTTACTAGGTCACTTGGTGAGTTAATGGATGACCAAATGTTGCAGCATTGTTAAATAGTGCTCAATATCAATGATATAGCATTTACATATATATATATATATATATATATATATTGATGTAAGGTGTACATTCACGTATTAAGAACTCATTAATGGATTTGTTTTACTAATACTCACACTTAACCGGATTGTACCTTTAAATACCATAGTTGCGAGATCGAACGGTAATCTGTGACAACCTGGTTTATTACAATATATCAACTAAGTAAACTTATGGAGTTGTATTCCCTCTTTTAACTTTGATAAAATGTCATTCTCTTTTTTATTCTTACAAATGTAGTTTTCAAGTGTTTTAAGTGTTTTTTAGAAATATTTTTGGTGGAGCATGTCAACCATTATTCACATTCAAAAGAAATTTTTTTACACACGTTTTTTTACACACCGGTAGTTTTTCACTGAAGTCTAGGTGACAGCAAGTCTCCTCAGGTCTCCAGGACTCTTCTAAGTATGCTAGCTAATCTTAATATTAATGTGTTTTAGATAGTCTCCATTCTTCTTCTGATCTCCAATCACCCCAATTTCTTCTCCAAGCCTTTGGAGAGCGTTCTAAAGGCCTCAACTATAATTGGTATCAAAATCACCTTCATCTTCTCCAGCTTTTCTGCTCTCTGGTAAGATCTAAGTTTTATTATTATTATTATTATTTGAGAGTTTTTCACTCCTGCATTACCTGATGATGTTCCATAGGAGTCTGAGCGAGAGAAGAGTTTCCTCAAGTCTCCAGGACCCTTCTTAGTATTCTTCCTGATCTCAGCAATGCTGTAGTTTGGATGGTCTTCACTCGTCCTCTTATTTCCAAGTCCCTCTGTCCCTGTATGAATCCTTTTATGACTGTACCGAGTGCATCAATTACATTTGGTATCACCGTTATCTTTACGTTCCGGAGTTTTTTCAGTTTTGTGGTCAGCCGGAACGGCAATGTCTACTATTCGGCAGGTTTACTTTTTCTTTCTTTCTTTCTTTTTTTTTTTTTTTTTTTTTGTTGACTATCACTAGATCTGGTCGTCTGGCCGCGATTAGGTGACCTGTTTGTATCTCAAAAAGAATGTTATGCCTCTTATTTTCTTGGACGGATTCCGGGTTACGCATATACCATTTCTTTGTATAGTCAAATTTAATCTTCCTCTACAATTCCTTGTGGATCTCCTTTCCCACCCTGTCGTGTCTAGTTTTATACTCCCTTTGCGTTAATTAACTGCATTCGCTTATAATGTGATCTATCGTTTCGTCTCTATCACTAAATTTTTTTTTAACATCGTCCTTAAGGTGTTGTTTTTTGCTGCTCTCAGAAGAGATTCAGTTTCTCTCTTAAGGTTTCCTTTTCTTAGCTATGTCCAAGTTTTCTCGCCTGTGATTTCGCCTGTTTGTCGCTTGAATGAAATGTCCATTTTCTTCCTATTTTTGTTTTCTGGTTATTTTTATTTTTTTTTTTTTATGCTTATGTTGTCTGTATTGTTTCTGGTGGCTGTAATCAGTCCTCCTCCGATTTCTTTTATGTAGTATTCTAGTTGTTGTATCAATGAATTAATGCTATCTTGAATGCTGGTGTGTCCTTTTCATCTTTCTTTTATCGACACATACAATCTGTCAACAAGGCCTTATGAATCCATATTTACCCAACCCCTCCGCTCGGGAAGGATATGACACAAGGTCAATTTTTAAGCGGAGTTTAACAGGTTTGAATTTAGAGTTTTCCTTCTCCTAGAATAGTTGCCTCACCAAGGCTGAAGAACCTAGTCTGCCCTACTATTTACCCATAGCTGGAGGGAGAATAATTGGTTTCATACCTTTCCCAAGGCTATTAGTGCTATGGGAAATGCAATCAGTCTCAGCCAGGATATGACACAAGGTCAATTTTTAAGCGAAGTTTAACAGGTTTGAATTCAGAGTTTTCCTTCTCCTAGAATAGTTGCCTCACCAAAGCTGAAGAACCTAGTCTGCCCTACTATTTACCCATAGCTGGAGGGAGAATAATTGGATTCATACCTTTCCCAAGAGTATTAGTGCTATGTGAAATGCAATCAGTCTCGTCCAGGATTTGAACTCGTGTCGCCGTGTCCATTTCCTACGACGATAATCATTACACCACGGGCACCTCCTTATGAATCGTCAGTGAGTTTTTTTTCCACAAGCGTTAGCTGATGGTCTTTCACTGGAGGGACAGCAAGTCTTCTCAAGTTTCCTAGACTCTTCTCAGTATTCTAGCTGATCTAAGTAATGCTGTAGTTTAAATGGTCTCGACTCATACTCAAATTTATAACTCTTCTAATCCCCTTACCAAACCTTTGGGCATCGTTCCCAGCACACCATTTATAATTGGTATTAGCGTCACTTTCATTTTTCTCTTTTCGTTTTCTCGAATTTATATCCGTAGTCAGCCGGGATGGCAAAGCCCACTATTCGGCAGGTTCCCTTTTTTTTTCTTTTAACTAACACTAGGTCTTGTCTTCTGGCCGAGATTGGGTGATGTGTTTGTATCTTAAAATCCCGGAGAATTTTGTGCGTCTTATTCTCCAGGATGGATTCTAGTTTGTGCCAATACCCTTTTTTCATATGGCCAAACTTCAGTTTCTTGTACAATTCCCAATGGATCATATTATTATTACTCATTTGACTTTTTCACATCAGCGTAAGCTGATGGTCTTTCACTGGAGATTGAGTGACAGCAAGTCTCCTCAAGTCTCCAGGACTCTTCTCAGTATTCTGGCTCTTTTCAATAATGCTGTTGCTTGGATGGTCTCCACTCGGCCGCCAACTTCCATTATGATATTTATCTAACTCCTTTAGAGTTTTTCACATCAGTGTTAGCTGATGGTTTTTCACTGGAGTTTGAGTGACAGCAAGTCTCCTCAAGTATTATTATTATTATTATTATTATTAATTTTGACTAGGATTTTCCTTCATCTTAAATTTTTCTTAGTCACGATAAAGAGCAATGAAAAAATAAAAGATGAAAGTGAATATGAATCAAAATTAATCAAAATTATTTGAAACGTTTGAAATTATTTTTTATAAGAGCAACATCTGTTTTTAATGGTACACTCGGAATCTTCAAAATACAGTGTCATTTATAGGATTAGAAAATCTTTTGCGGCTCTCTATGGGCATCATTTACCAAAGACAATTTTATTAACCGCAATTTTCATTTTTTTTTAATCTATAGGCTTCATTTTTTTTTATCAATGTCAAATATCTGGCACAAATTTATTTCTTCTGATGTATCAATGGATAGGGTCGAGTCGCTTTTTGTGGACGTAAGCAGTTGAGACCGGTAGAATTTGATAAACATCATTAGATACAAGCAGGTTTGTAATGGAGGAATAGAAGGTGCTTATTTAAATAGATGCACACACACACACACACACATACACACACACACTCACACACACATATATATATATATATACATTTATACACAAACACACACACACACACATATATATATATACATTTATACACAAACACACAATCACACACACATATATATATATATATATATATACACATTTATACACAAACACACACACACACACACAAACACACATATATATATATATACATTTATACACAAACACACACACACACACATATATATATATACATTTATACACAAATACACACACACACACACACATATATATATACATTTATACACAAACACACACACACATATATATATTTATACACAAACACACACACATACACACACACACACACACACACACACACACACACACACACACATATATATATATATATATATATAATTCAGAGATTTTCATTTATAGAGCTCATAAATATATTCATGTAATTCTGAATGCAACAGAATAAATAAAGTTTAAATTATGTATGTTTTATTTCAATATGTAATTTTATGAAATTATTCGTTTTCTCTCTTTTTATGAATTTCAGACTGGTTATTTTTAGATAGATAGATAGATAGATTGATAGATGGATAGATAGATTTCAACTAAATAAAATCGATAACTTAAAATCAATACGTATGAAGAGACTTAAGAGCTCCTTTTTAAAGACACACACACACAAACACGCACACACACATAGACCCAGCAATCGGGGATACACAAAGTCTTAAGTGTAGTCTCCTATGAGCACACATACACACCCGTCAACTGCACCCTCATTAGATGGGGTAAGACTCGCTGTGGTAGTACTTGTTAAGATCCCATCAATGAGTCAAATAGATCTTTTCGTTAATTATTAATATCAAATCAGAATACTTGAAAGCGTATGTGTGTAAATTGTTTCCATTTGATAGAAATACGAAAAATATATTATTTCATTAGTAAGTTATGATTATTTTACTCATTTGAGAGTTCTTCGCACCAACGTTAGCTGATAGTTTCCAACAGGATTTTGAGTGACAGCAAGTCTCCTTAAGTCTCCAGGATTCTTCTAAGTATTCTGGCAGATCTCAACAATGCTGTAGTTTAGATGGTCTTCACTCGTCCTCTCATATCCAAGTCCTTCAGGCCCTGTACCAATACGTTGGTGACTGTACCAAGCGCCCCAATTACAATTGGCATCACCGTTACTTTCATGTCCCATAGTTTTTTTGTTTTTTTTAGTTCTCTAGCAAGGTATAGGTATTAATCTCTCTTTTCACTTTCCTTCAGTTTTACTTTGTGGTCAGCCAGAAAAGCAAAGTCTACTATTCGGCAGGTTCCCTTCGTTTTTTTTTTTTTTTTTTTCGTTTTTTTTTGTTTTTTTTTTTTTTTGATAACTATTATTGCTATTATTATTACTATTTTACTGAATTGAAAAAGTTACTTGAAACCGTATAATAGTTTGTAAAAAAATACTGACTTCGGTATTGAATAAACCTGCAAAAGTTGATATGCCAAAAAAACAACCAGTTAACTAAACTCATAAACACACACGCTTAACCACACACATACGTCAAATAATTCTTAAACGTTGAAAGCGGAGAAATAATCCTCAATGGTGACAGAATTACTCAGATGAATGTCGAGTTCTTCATTTTCCCCATGGATAATAAGGCGGTAGAAAGAAGGAAAGGAAGGCCACAATACTAAACGGAGAGTGTTGGGAAATGGGAGTAGAGCGATGGGAATGTGGTGGTCGTTTCTCTAATCTATTGTCGTGAACATATCCGTTAGAAAAATATTCTACAGTCTTGTCTCTGACTGTCATAGCAACGCGAAACATTGGCTAAGAGGGGCTTTCAGAATGGTTCCCGTGGGGCTATAGGGATGAGCAGTGATTGCTTGGGGTTGAAGTGATAAGAAAGAAAGAAAGAAAGAAAGAAAGAAAAATACTCGAAAGAAACAAAAGAATGAAAGGAAAAATATGTGAAAGAAAAGTGAATGAAAGAAAAGGATAAAAAAAGAAGAAAAGTAAAGAAAGGGAAAAAAAGAAAAGAAAAATGAAACAAAAACAAATAAAACGCAAAAAATGAAATAAAAGAGAAAACAAAGAAAAAAATTAAAGAAAATAGCAAAATAAAAGAAAGAAAAAAAAAGCTATGAAAGTAAACAAAAATCTATGGAAAATACTTTTTTCATTTCTAAATTTCTCTTCTACTGTAGAAAAATGGAGGGAATAAAGCGCCCTAAAGAAAAAACAAAAATGAATGAAAAGAGAAAAACAAAAGATGAGAAGACTCACAAAAAGCAAAGATAATCAAAATATATGACTCCGTAAATGCTTTTTATTACGAAGTTGTATTTCTTATGACGTGTTTATCCTGATTACTTTCATGCTTGTGGCGTGTGGGCGTGGTGACATTCCTCTACCAGTCAGGGACAGCGTCCATCTTAGCAACCCATAATAAACAAAAAGGGATCAAAGGTCCGTTTTCCTCATATTTCATTTTTCGTTCGGTTGCATCAACATTACTTTCGCTTTCACTTGCTTCTTCGTCACTTTTCCCGCCCACGTGTTGAGTGGCGCGCTTTTTTCCCTCCTTTGAATGCAGCTGCTGTAACCAACATCTTCACTCGCTTATCTTACTCAGACTTTTCTCATTTCAATTTCAAAAGATTATCATTGAATTTTTTTTTCAATCTTCTTAGACAGAAACGCTTATTTTTCAAGAAAATTCTTTTAACTTCTTCAGAATCTTCGACAATTTTTCCATGCGTGATCGGATGAGTTTTTACTTTCTTTTATTCATATCAATCAAATGATCTTGATCACTCTTTTTCCCCATCTCTCTTCATTTGTTCACATATATGCATATATACAAGTGTCTGTCTGTCTATCTGTGTTGTTTGTATGTAGTGCGAATCTAAGTCTCTATTTAGGTTCATAATATGAATGCGTTCATTTTTATGTAAACGAAATGTATATGTATCTTTAAAAACGTATATACATATCTATTTATGTGTATATATATATATGCGAGCTTGCATGTGCGTGTGTGTGTGTTTGTAGATAAGTTTGTGAGTATGTGTGTGTATATATATATATATATATGGGCGCCACTGCAAGCAGTGAAATAGTTAATGAGCTTGGTTAGTAGACACATAATAGTGGGTTCGATTCTTAACTTCTAGCTTTGTGTTAAGCTTAATAAGCAACTTTACATATATAATGAGAGACATTTTGTCTTCACTTGTTTCTTCTCAAAACAGAATATAGTTCTTGTTTTAACATTCTTGGTGTTTGATGTATGAAACTCGAATTACAGAGAAGAGAGTGCAATACTTTAAGTTTGTTTTTAGTTTATATATATGTGTGTGTGTGTGTGTGTGTGTGTGTGGTAGTTAGGTTGGTAGTTAGTCTGTTTATAACAGGTTGTGAGTCAGATGTAAATATAAAAGTATACATAAAACTTTCTCTAGAAGATGCCAAATGATTATTTTTCTCGTAAAATTGTTTCTGCATCAGTGCTGAATGACAGACAAATCGCATGATATTTTCAAAACGAAGTGACTTGTTTTTCAATACCTTCTCCATATACTTATTTTCAACGTCAATATCTTATTTGTAATAGTAATTATACAGAACTGTTTAAATTTTCTCAATACTAGACGCATTGTATATATTAGAATAAAGCGTTTTTCTATATATAATAGAACTTCACTTTCCAGGAAATCACCAACCGTGATTAGACTAATCGAAAGTTTTGGACACTAAAGTTGTTTTTTTTCAAACCAAAATGAATTTACCAAATATATTCTAATATATTACAAAACAGTAGAATATAAGCAAACAGAAAAGGTTGATTAATAATCGAGTTATGGAAATATAACAAAAATTAATGGATTTAAATGTCCTCAAAGCCATTAAAATCAGATTTATCAAAGGTCAAGTTAATAATAATAATTTTTCTTTGTCTACTAAAAAGTCATTCCATTGTCTACTTAAGTCATTCCATTTTTACAGATGAGGTGTAAATATGATTTTTAGTGGAGTGGGGATGATGAGTTGATTGATAAATTGCTTTCTTGATTTTAACGGCATGTCAACCCCTTTTGTGTTATTTTATCTCTAGAGGTTATGGAAACAAATTCATTGTCTGTTCCTATTTACATTTGTAGTTTTTCTCAAAAGTTTTTTTTTTTTTGCACAATGATGACAATCTTCACTAATGTATAAAAGTTTTTGAGTTCCTTAGTAAGGGGGCAACTGTTTGGTTTGGGTTTTTTTCATGGCATATCAACCTTTTAGATTATTTAAAGCCAAACCCTGTCAGCACATCTATATGAAATATATAGAATTCATGAACAAATAGACAAATTCGGTTGGTTGGTTGGTTGGTTGGTTTTATGGCGTATCAACCAATGTTGATTATTTAATGCCAAATCCTGATCATACTTAAATATTAAATATATGATTTATAAACACTTTTTAAATACACACAGTTAAATGATCAAACAGTTCAGTTTCTAATAATTCAATTAAGCATAAGTTAACTTAGAGAAATGGTTCAAAGAATGGCTATCACTAACAATTCAGGGAAACATCAATTTTGTTTAGTTAGGTTTAATAGCATATCAACCATTGCGGGTTATTTAATACCAAATTCAGTATATACATATATATTAGATATATGATTTCTAAACACGTTTTGTTGATAACATTTTTAAACGAGCCTGAGGCCATTTTTTGCTTATACGGCTTCTCTTTTTTTCTATCTAATATGAAGCGTTCCATTTACTATAATTCATTTGCTTGCACACTGTTAAATGTTTTCAAATTTTGCCATTCAACACTAACAATTCAATAAAACATCAGTCATTTGTTTACACAGTTAAATGATCAAACAGTTCAATTTCAAACAATTCAGTTTAGCATAATTTGGTTTGGTTTGGTTTGGTTTGGTTTTATGGCATATCAGCCATTGTAGGTTATTAAATGTCAAATCTTTTTATACATACTTATTAAATATATGATTGATATTTGTAAATGAGCCTGAGCTCATTTTTTTACACAATTAAATTGTTTCACTTATTTCTATTTAATACGAATACACAGTTAAATATAAAAACATTTCAATTTCAAATAATTCAGTTTAGCATAAGTACAATTTAAATGTCAAATAGTTCTATTTGACCCTATCAGGTGCTACCACTCCGGGTCAAAGTAGTCCTCAAAGCAATGGGCAAAGAAAGGGGTACTCTGCATTCTTCAAACCTCCCGCATTACTAGAGCCTCACCATCAGATTGTTTAGTGGCATATTTAGGACACTCGTTGGGGGAGTCTTACCCTTTGCAAAGATGTTGTTGGTGTATTCTACAGCCCCAGCTGACTGGACGAAAGTGCAACTGTAAACAGTGGTTCCTGTTATCTATTCCTCAGGCAAAATTCTCATTGGATGCCCCATTCATATGGCCTTGTGCCACATCTAAGCAAAAGGCTTCGTAAATTACTCCTCGGGCAAAATTTACCTTATTTATTGAATGACCTTCGTATTTTAATTATTTCTGTCCATCCATCATCTGAATAAGGAGTAAAAAGAAATTCTCGTTTCATAAATATACACATTTATTTCTTGTGTACCCAAAAAAAAAAAAAAGGAATAAAACTGAAAAAACATTTTATGAGTGAAATTGTCTTTTGATAGAATGTAAAACATACGGCCGGGAAATAGGCGCTTAATTTAACGTGGAAAATAACTTAAATAGATATTCATTCGTCAGAATCCAAGGGGAATATCTTTGACGAATACATTTCAATCATTATTGATTCTATCTTGGTCAATACAGCTTTAGTCTCAATACTTTTCGAACACACTTCGTATGTAGATACATGTAAACCAACAGAACAAGATATATCTTAAAACGTAAACTGTCAGAAAGTCAACACCGTGGGATAGATAGATAGATAGATAGATCCAGCCCCTATGCACAAGGTCACTCTTTAAGTGGGGTTTAGACAGGTTTGGATTCATAATTTTCCTTCTCCTAGACTGGTTGCTATATCAAGGTTACAGAACCCAGTTTGACCTACTGTTCACCCATAGCTGAAGGGAAAATATCTGGATGCATACCTTTTCTAATGGTATTAGTGTTATGTAAACAGCCTAATCAAGGATATGAATTCGGATCACCGTGTCCATTGCCTGCGTCCATAACCATTACAGATAGATAGATAGATAGATAGATAGATAGATAGATAGATAGATAGATAGATAGATAGATAGATAGATAGGGTTGGTGTTGCAACTTATCACTCCTTGTTTTATGGATACCGAAATCTTTCATTTTTTTCTTTTTTTCCATTTTGCAAACAATTATATGTTTCTACTAAATTATGACAATCATTTGGAAGCTATTACAGTAATCATTTTCTATCATATCTATTTGAGCCTAACATGTACTGCCAGTCCGGGTCTGAAGGGAGCTGGGAGAAATGGAAACGAAGGAGTGACTACAAACTCCTCAGAGATCCAGAACTGAGAGCCTCGCCACTCTTTTAAAGTGAGTGATCTTACTTCGTTGGCAGGAATACAAAGGACAGTGCGCAGATAGATAGATAGATAGATAGATAGATCAAAACTGAGATAGATAGATAGATAGATAGATAGATAGATAGATAGATAGATAGATAAGCTGTGTCAACTTAATGTATTCATATTTTTATTTTTCTAAGCAACATTCATTAACACATTGACGTGTGCTTAATGAATATATCCATTCAAAGTTTCATGTTTGCTAACATACTAGAGTTTAATCACGCAAAATTGGGAGTGTACGATTATAAGGATTAAAAGGAAGTAAATATATTGATTTTTAGTAGATAGATTCATATATATGAAAAAAGTTTTATATCATATAAAAGAAATATGTCAACGCACATAGATAGATAGATAGATAGATAGATAGATAATATAGTCGAAAATAAAAACACGACATGCAATGTAAGATTTTTTAACTCTTTGGAACTTGGCTGATGTCATGTTGCCCTAATAAAAATGTCACAGACAAGAAAAACTATTTTACAATTACCTACCCTGTCGAGCATTTTTTTGTAAAACACACACACACACACACACACACAGCTATTTTCCTTCTATCACACACATACACACTCACAAACTTTTAAAAATGCACTTACGTATGGATTTGCCATTCTAAATTTATGCCTACCTATAAAATGCTTGTGTGTGTGTGTGTGTGTGTGTGTGTGTGTGTGTGTGTGTGTGTGTGTGTGTGTGTGTGTGTGTGTGTGTGTGTGTGTGTGTGTGATAGAGAGAGAATGAAAATAGCTCTGTATGTATGTGTGTGTGATTAAGAGGGTGAGAGAACAAAAATAGCTGTGTAGGAGGGTTGTTGGTGGGTCGGGGTTTTCTGTTATACTCTCTCTCTCTCTCTCTCTAACCTGTGGCTTTCTCCTCCCATTGCACTCACCCTCGGGTCGAACAATAAACAATGATGTT
>CAUZXS010002560.1:0-150975 GCA_963585895.1 Sepioteuthis lessoniana | reverse complement strand
GTATCTAACCGGGCCATGGCCCTAATGAGTAGAGTGTTCACCAATTGTCCAGGAGGCTGGGGTTCAAGACCAGGTCAACTCGTACCAAAGACTCAAAAAATGGTACTTGATACCTCCTTGCTAAACACTCAGCATTATAAGGTAAGGATCAAGGGTAAAGTGGATTAACTCAGGGAATGGAGTAGCACCCTCCCCCACGCCTCGGTGTAGTTGCTATTGAAAATGGACACTTCAAGTCACCCTCAGCTAAGGTCGCCAACTTACTTTATACATGTATCTAATGATAAAGAGTAATACAAGCCAAGAGCAATAACACTTTCATTCTAGGCAAAATGCACAGATCCTACACCAACCCTTGACAGAAGTGTGGAATTATATATAATCCCATAATTTTGATATTAAGTATTCTAATATATATGATAATGGATTAATAAGAACATAATAGAATCATTTTTTAGTGACTTTGAAATAGAACTCAGGTGGCACAATAATTCTTGCAAATGTCAATTATTTTGACACTGCTACTATAGTCTGGACTTTTAAAGAAGGTTCCATTTAATTTTATGTATCAGAATGCATGTTTACAACTTTACGAACAGCAACAAAATACTGTGCATGTGAAAAAGAAACAAACCAATATTAAAGAATAGCTTAGAGCATTGGAATGTTAATATATTTGGTTAAGTTTGGTGAAAAGCATCAAGCTCCAACATACATTTGTCATTTTTTTTTAATATTATCAGAAAATATGTCAAAAAAGACATGTTAACACATGCCACATTCAGGGCTTCTTGTGGAATTTCTTTCAGCAGAAAAATTCCCTTCTTGTAATGATACATTGATGGGCTACTCATTTCATCCAGTCTGGCTGGCTGATCTGGGAAACCAAATATAGCAGATCAGAGAGAAAAAAAAAGCACTAAATGAGACCAGGGAGAAAACAAAAATGTGGGTTCTCTTCTTACCTCAGGTCAACTTGAAATATGTTTTATATAAGCCCTTTAAAAAAAATAACTTTAAAAAAAGTAAAATAATGAAGTTTTATTCTGACCTAAATGGTGATAATTATGATGGATGACCTGGTCTTACACAGGCGAGTGAGCTGAACACAGACCCTGGGGTAAGTATCCCAAGTGGAGTAGATGGTTGCCATAGATCAGGGAAAGGAGAAACATGCTAAGGAAAAATAGAAAAGAAAACAACAGAACAATGGGACCAGATCAAAAGCCTATTCCATGGGAACTGGAGAATAAAAATAATAAGGGTCTGGATATTTTGTAATTATCTGAGTATACTTAGATTTTTGTCAATCAGTTATGAATAATGAGTCGAGGCATTGAGAGAGAACCCGAAAACAAAAGTCATAAAGAAAAAAATGTCTATTCAAGAACGTGGAAATGATACCCAAGGCTGATTGTCGAAAAGCCAACCTAAATCTTAATATCCTAACTTATGTTTGGATAATTCCAAGCTGAGTCATTTTAGAGAAATCAACTCCGATGCTTATACTTTGTTTATCAATCAATTAATTCACTGTTTCAATACTAATTATACCTAATTCTCTTGTCTCATTGCATTGACATAAACTTTATCCCATTATAAATAAATACAACTTTTCTTTCATATATAGATTATATACATCCAATATGAATAAATATCATTATCAAATTATGTATAACTCTTGTCATGTTTAAATACTTCTACAAATACTTTTCTCTTTTTATAGAAAAAGAGATTTTTCCCCATATTCTCTGGTCTTTTCTCTCGAGTTTTACAAACAAATGTACAAATTTTGATCACATTTATGCATAACTATTTCACACTCTTATTAACACATGATTTATCTTCAAAAAGTATTGAAACTGAAACTGTATATACCATGACAGAAAATAGCAATAAATAAAACATTCATTATCATTCATCAAGTCATGATGATAGCATGGATACTCATGGCTTTCTCTTGTCATCAGTTCCTATCGGCCATTGCCCTTGATAGGTTCTCTATGTGGCATCCAATGACAGTACCGGTCTGCCAACACTGGTGTGTCCATGTGTAGAGGTCCACAGGAGAATATCACTTTTAAGTTTATCTTTGCTTTTCCAGCAGTGTACAGAATGTTTGTCTTACTTAGATGGTTTGTGAGTGGCCAAATAATTATGGTTTTGTCAAGAGCTGCTTTCAGTATTTGTTCAGAATAGCATGCATCATCCTTGTGTAGTTCCCATCAAGGTTTTTTTCCAACCATTTCATTAAAGTCTGTGTAGTGCAATCATTCAGTAGTACTGACATGGTTTTATTTTATCAGATAAGATTTTTATACGATCAATTGCCTGTCAATAGCAGTCCATGCCTTCCTTATGCTTATATTGATGTAACTTTCTGTAGATGAGATGTTGCTAATGAGGTATGTGAACTCATCTACTATGGACTGAAGCTACTCCATTTTTTTATTGTCCTACACATTCTCAAATCTTCTTGAGAGAATATTTTCAGTTTAGTAAACAATAAAAGGTGTATGAATTTAGGTCTGATAGAATATAGAGGTTGCTGCAATTGTCTTGGGTCCAACCAAAAACAGCTGATTAAAAAGTCTTAAGAATTGGTACTGACTAATCTAGACATTATCACTTTATCATGTAAGTTTTTCAATAATGCATATCTTCAATTAAATTTTATTTAATTTTTTTAAATTTGAATCTCCAATCTCAATACTTTTTTGCTTAGACTTTGTTACATGACAATATATAGGGAGGAAGACTTAGCATAGTAATTATTGTCATAGGAAATTAAATTGGTGACCAGAGTTCAAATCCTGGATGAGACTGTGTTTCACTTTGCACTAACGCTCTTGAGAAAGGCATGAATCCATCTTTTCTTCCCTTGGATATGGGTAAATAGTAGGGCAAACTGAGTTTGTTAGAAATCAGTCTAAGAGATGGAAAACTCAATTCAAACCAGCTGTATTCTGTTTAAAAATTGACCTTGTGTCATATCTTGCTCATGGCAGAGGAGTATGGTAAATAAATGCATACCAATACATTGTTTTCATCATGCATATATATATACACTAGTTTGAAATATTTTTTTGGCTTTTTAATGAAAATTCTTAATTCCTAACTTTGATAATTGTTGAATAATAAAGTAGCTGTATCTATAATTTGAGAATGTAGTCTACGTGAGTTTGAATAAGTTATAACCATTAAACTGTATAAAAAAATACCATTATGTATTGTAATTTGAGTAATGGATGACCTAGGACTCATTTGAATCCATGGATGCAATTAAATTAAGTCATGTGATCAGACAACACTGAAAAAATAGATTTCATATTTCATTAGTTGGTTCCTAGATGGTGAGATGTACAAATGGAAAAAGGGGATGGGCACATTTTTCCACCTGTATTCCAAGAATCAACTCTATAAAGTAGTTGGATTATATGTACAAAAAAAAAAAAAAAAAAAAAACAAAGTCACAACTAAGAAATGATAATGTAAGGGTACCCACAAAAGTATTTTTATTTCCGACAAGAGATGTTTCCTATTTTGAAAATAGCAACGAAGCAGTGTAGGGCCCACAACAAAGAAGCTGGGCTATCAAACACAACACGAGGGTCAAAACAATCATGGCCATTAGCCAAAGCAGATAGAAGAGGCCTACCAAACATGATTAAATGTTATTTCAATATGAAGGGATAACTTTTTTTGATGATAAAAGTTGAGGATTCTTTTTTAAACTTAATGTAGGGGATTTCATTTTACTCTTTTATTCCTTGTAATCCCAGGTTATGAAAATTATTTGTCTATATCTATTTCCTTATGATGATCACATAAATAATCCAGATAAAAGTCTTCAGTTTCTCCATTAAATACAGTCAGATACTTATCAAGGACACATCTATGATAGGATGTGAAATAATATTGTCATAGCTAACCAGGCTTGTATTTTAAAAAAATATAAGCAAAACTGAGGAGCAATTCAAAAAAGATTTTAGATCACTTTTTTTTCACACAAACTCAAAAATTATTTTTGTTTGAGTAGATATTTATTGCAATAGGTTTGATAGTTTTAAAACACATAAACAGTATATCAACATTTTACAGGGAGTTTTTTTAAAGAAAAGGCTATATACTTATTTATAGAATATGTGGCATAGTGCAACAAGCTGGTCTCATCAATCCAAGAATTTTTGTCTTTTTTTTAAAGTTTAATGGCTTGGTACCAAACTTTAAAAAAGATATTTCTCTCTGGAGTACCAATTGTAGAGTAATGTTCAGCTGGCTAGACTGCTTACATATCAGTTCATTTCTCACTGGGTAACCTTATGCCAATGTTAGCTTTGTCCAATAAGTTGGTTTCTAAAAAGACTGACATAGTGACCAGTTTTATCAACTATTTATAGATTGTAACTCACAAGTGATTTAAATAACAACTTGAAAAGTTTTTGAGGAAATATTCATATTTACACAATAAAAAGAACTAAACTGTAGGTTTTTACAGATAACAATATAGACTAGTCAAGTTATTATTTAATGGAACTAGAATATTTATTAAAATTACCAAAAGCATTCCAGTCCTACCATTCAAATACAAATAGAATAAATATTATAAAGAATAATTCCAATAATCACATATACTTCTAAAATCTATAACCTCTCTATAATAAACATTTGGTTATCAACGATATATATACTCATCTAGACATAAATAGATACACATATACAAATTTATATAAGCACGAATATTAGTAAACATATATATATATTAGATAGATAGATAGATAGATAGATAGAATATATTGAAAAGAAATATTGATAACTAAAAGTATAGTTATACAATGTTAATATTACATTTTTACAAATCAAGAAAAAAATGAACCTTTTTCTATGGATGAGAATCATTTAAATAAAAGAAAAAAGAAAGTGTAAATATTCATATTTATATATACTTATAAATATAGAAGAAATATTGATATACATCATTATTAACTTGGATACATTTGCTTATTTTATACTCAGATAATTTTTTTCTGTGAAAAGACAAAGAGTCAAAAGATAAAATATTCTTAAAAGATATTAGAGTTGGTCAAAGCCAAATGGCTCATGTTTAGAGATTGACAAAGGTTTACTTAGAGAAAAATAGAATCACCAGGGAAGACAATAAAAGAGATATATACATATATATATGTATGTATGTATATTTCTATCAAATTAGACTGTTTAATGAGAAGATTATCAAAGATCCTGAGATAAATTTGTTAATGTTCAATGCTTTTTCTTTTCTTTTTATTGGGGATTCTCTTCTTTGTTGCTTATTCCATCATAACATTTTAATTAGTTAATTTTTCTTGTTTTCTTCAGGTGAAATTTTGTCTATTATCATTTAGTTTTGTTTATTTAATCTGATTCTTGATGAAAATTGAATATGAGAAGATAAGAATTATAAACAAGAGGAGAAGTAAAAGGGAAAAAGCAAGAAACAAAATAAATATTATGATAAGGGTATGTGAATTATGAAGAGAAAATAAAGAAGACAATGTCATTGCTGATTATAATATGAACTAATTTTTTTATATACATTACCATAACAGCAAAAATAACATCATACTGAAAATTTTTGTGAGTACAACAGTGTTAAAATGCTTTAACTTTCCAATTCAATTTACAATTTAATAATAATAGTTTTTAAGTCAGAGTTCACACTCACCATAACCATTATAATTTCTCAAAAGAGATAACTTTTAATCGCTGCTTTGGCTAATTTATTTTTTCAACTATTTGTAGGTAGTTATATCATACATTTTATAGATAGGATATGACTTGACATTGAGCTTAATGGCTGCCAAAGATGTACCTTAATGATGATAAACAAAACTTCAGGTGATGTGAATGAGGGCATTCTTGGTGTTGGTGGGAGTGAGAGTAAACAGAGAATAAACTGATAATAATCAAAAGGAAAAAGAAGATAATTTTAAAGATAGTTATGATCATTTATACAATGTATGTAATGATAATCATGTCCATTATATTGGTAATGATTACAATATAGAAATTATAATGATCAAGATAATATTTAGAATAAGAATGACTATAATATATATTTGCTATAATGAAGATTATAATGATTACAGTTATAATAATATTTACCATGATAATGATGATGGAAATGTTTGTTATAATGATTTAAATCATGATGATTATCCTGATAATAGCAGCAATGATACTGATTGAAATGAAAGTGCAGATTATGATGATAATGACTGTTTTAATGATAACAATAGAGAATGACATTAGCCAAAGATGTAAATGTGACAAAACGGTTTGGTTCACAGATAGAAAGACAATTACATGAGTCAACAGTGTACCACCCTGTTTTTGTATCCTATTTGTCAAAAGGCTTTTTACACGCTCACTCTGTTTTCCCTGACAGTAATAAAGAAGTGAACAATGGACCTACAATTGTGCAATGGCATTTGGCAAGTGGTTTTCATTCAAATCCATACACTGTGTATACACAGAAAGTGCCTGTGTTACGCATGAGCAGCTGCCCATTCATTCTGTGATGCAATTTGCAGGATGAAATATGCATTAATGAAATTTTAGTTAAAATGCTTGAAGTCTGATTACAAAAGGTTTTTTCCTTTTTTTTTTTTACTTAAAAGAAAAATTTCTTGAAGGGATTTTTAAAAAATAAAGCTTCAATTGATTAAATTCTGTTGATGCTTTTAACAGTGAGAATTTGTATATTCTTCCCCAAACATATTACAAACAAGAAAGAAAAATATGATTCAAGAGGTGAAAAGTTTTTAAAATCCTTATAATGGCCCATTTATTATTATTTTCTAAAACTTTTTTAATTTATTTTCTTTGTAAACAATGAGTGGAATGTTATAAAAAGATCTGTGAAATAACAGGTTAAGTTGATCGTCAATCATGCATTTCTCATTTATTTATAAATGCCATAAAATTCAATGCTTTTTAGAATTAAATGTTTTAAGTTGGAGTATTTTGGGGGGATGTGGTACTACAATTTTCATCTTAAATCAAACAAATAAACTATGGCATAAGAGTCCCGGAAAATGAGAGATTTTTGTTTTATTTCCAAATTTTGACCAAATCTTTACTCAAATCACTGCATCATTATCAATGTGAAAATAAGATAAAAGAAATACTAGCCAAAAAATGAATATCAATTGACAGTATGCATCATATTGCAATTTACTTATCTGCAAACAAATTCTATTGAATGTGACAAACATCAACTGTTTTAATTTTTATTCAACTTTGTTTCCTTACAAAGAAATATATATATATATATATATATATATATATATATATATGAGGATTGAAGGAGTGTAAGAACTCAGTAGTAATTTCTGCTGGTTCCAAGTGCTTTTGAGTATTCTTTGCTTATTATCAAGAATAAGACATTGTTATTATCTTTGGACAAACCAAGATGTTGAACTGTCTTCAGTGTTTCACTCCTCGGACACTAAGGTTTAGATTATGTTATTAAATCAAAGAAATATTTATGAAAGAAAGAAATAAAAAATGAATAATAATAATAATATTACTCTTTATACTACTGAAATCTGTAAATAAAAGATGCCAAAAATATTTCACAGTTAGATAAGAAAAGCTATTTGATTAGATTTAAATGAATACAGTCAAAAAGTTTCATAGCCTAAACAGTAAAGCAGCTTTTATGTTAAGAAGGACTTCATGAAGAAAAAAAGATTTGAATTTAAGTCTCGTGGAAAGCTTATTTTTTCTTTCCAATTCATGTTGTTTACAAATAGTCATAAATGATAGTCTAAGAGCTGTTATAAAAGGCAATTCAAATTTGGATTAGAAATATTAAGACAAAAAATTAACTTATTCAATGTCAAATATATTTGATAGAAAGAAATAAAAGAAAAAAAAATATTTGTATAATATAAAATATTAATAAAAACTAAGACTTCCCCAGAAGTGAGGGTTCAAGTTGTTTTCAAGTCAATATTATACATATGCACAAAAACATATACACACTAACAATCTTCAAGACACTTGCATATACGAATTAGCGAGTGTACATAAATATATGCACATATAAATACATATTTTATTGTATGCACATCTACATATACCCACACACACACATACATACAAACATATGTACAGTCTTACAATCACAAAGACACTCCTATGTATATACATTTAAATATGAAAGTGTTCATATTAATATATACATATGTCAATGTGCATATACATACATTTTATATATGCCCAAGTACACACTTTTACAATCAAAAACAGTCACACACACACAGAACAAACCACTGCCATCTAATATTTCCTACCCCAATATATACATGGCTAGGAACTAAAAATTTGCAAATGGATTTTCCTTGGACAGATTCTGTCATGACAAAATAAATGGACAAAACAACTTTGTGATAAATTCTAAAAGTTTACCATCCATTCAATCATGTGTCAAGATCAAGATTTGTCTCCCTTGCTAATCAAATATTTTTCAAAAAAAAAAAAAAAAAAAAAATACTAGGCTAAAACTTTGACATTTTCCTCATCTTTTTTTAAATCTAAAATATGGGTTTTATTTTTAAGATTTAAAAAAAAAAAAATGACAAAATCTTTTATCCTATATGAAATATGCATCATATAGCAATGTACTTGTATATCTAATATATAAAGATATATATTTTTGCATTTTAAATCCATGTATTCATAATCATGTATTATATATTCTGTATTTGTGTATCTATGTATGTGAATGTGTTCATGAGACAAGCATCTACAACAAAATGAAAGATAAGAAAAATAGAGAAAATTAAAACATGTAAACCAACTTTCAAATATTAATATTAGTAATCTATTCACAATAATACAACTCATATTATTATTTAAAAAAAAATAAAGACATTGTCAAAAGGAGTATATAAAGTGCAGATTACATGTACATATATGTATATTTATTACAGACAAATACTAGAAAACGATATTCATGAAAATACAATGTATATTATTAAACAAATTAAAATAGTAGACTCTCAAAACTCTATAGTACATTGTGTTGAAATTCTTTTACTGTTTTTAATACATTTAATTGGCCAAAGAATCAAAACTTAAAAATATCTGATGTCGAATTAAAAGGTTTATATTTCATCTTAAAAATGATACTATCTTCAAAAAGATATTTTAATTTTGTTATCTTTTGGGAACAGTCAGTTTGATTAAGATCATCACCATTTATTTTTTTGTTTGTTTTTAAATGAGATATCAATATCTGTCCAAAGCGAGAAAATGGTCAAACATTACTTAAATTGAAAATACTTTAAGATGTGCAGATTAAAATGAATATACATACAAGATGCATACGATAAGATTCCAGATTTTTTTGTATGGGCATTTTTATTGATAGTACACACATGAAACTCTAGTCCTCTTTGAAGTAATCTCCTCGAGCTGCAATGCACTTGTATCGTTCCAACAACTTCTGAAAGGCCCCATGGAAGTCCTCTTGAGTGAGCATGTCAGTGACCTTCGTCACAGCCTCTTTCATCTCCTCAATTGTCTCATAACGACAGCCTCTGAGCTTAAGGAATAACCAAAAGTCACAAGGAGCAAGATCTTGACTATAGGGAGGGTAAGGAACTATCTTGATGCCAATCTTGCTCAAATAGTCTGTGACAAGGATGGAGTTGTGGACTGGTGCATTGTCCTGGTGGAAATGCCACGGATCCGATTTGAAGAGTCCTGGCCTCTTCCGAAGAAATCTCTTCCTGAACTCCCTTAAAACCTCAACATAGTTACCCTAAACCTCACCCTTTGACCAATCAACTCTGGTCTATTGACTACCTTACTCCTCCCACACCTCTTATCATCCCTCATAGACTCCGTGCCTTCCTTGAATCTCTTATGCCACTCAAAAACTGATGCTTGATTCATGCAAGATGCTCCAAAAGCAGTCTGAAGCATTCCATACATTTCTGAGGCATTTTTTCCAAGTTTACAACAGAATTTTATTGCATATCGTTCTTCCTCACGTCCAGATAGCATTTTTGAAATTCACCAGCTGTGACAATCAGGCTTTAGTAAGGTGAATTTTCTAGAGTCTACGACAATTTTAAAAGGCCTGTACAAAAAAGTCTGGAAACTTATTGAATGCACCACATATATATCACAAACTTAAATTAACACAAACATTTTCTCATAGAAACAAGTTGATTCTCCTCTTCTCCTATATTTGGCCTTAATAGGAATTTTTCAAATGATTATTAATGAATAATAATCTTGTTTTCTTGAGATTCTGTTAAATGTGATTTCCCTATTTAATCTGGTTGTGTTAGATAAGGATTTTGAAGAGTATTTAGAAAAAAAAAAAGGTATAAATTGACCTCTTTCATCCAAACTGAAAATTCTAATTATAACTACTTATATGAGATAAATCATGAAACTAGCTTTTCTGGCATGTAATTCCATAACTAATGATCTTGACACTGGATTTTCATTGGAATGCCACACTGATTCTCGGAGAAGAAAGTATAAAAAGAAATATTGCTCATGTCTAATTCATGTGAAAAATTAAGCTGCAAAACTAAATGAACATTAATCTTTGATCAATGAGAGACTGCACACCTGAAAAGAATTTTACAGTACACCCATTCAGGTTTGTATGAAATGTTTGTGACAATCTGACATGTTTTATTGAAGAGATGTACCAACAAGTATATAAAATACGATAAATCAATCCAATTAATAATAATCTAATAGATAATATATGGTCTCATCAGGCAGCATATTGAGTTGGGATATGATTGTTGATTAGGTTTTTATTAAATTTTCTGCAATGATATAATAATGAGGTTAACTTGTTTTTTTATATTGATACAGCTATATGATTTTGTAAAATTTTCAAAAAAACTGAAAATTTTCTGAAATCATAACAAAATTTATTTAAATCAAAGCCAATTTTTCAAATGAAAATACCCTTGGGAAAAGTATGAAATCCCATATCTCCACAGCTATGGGTCAAATAGTACCCCTACTGTTCTATAAGGACATCTTTGGTATTAAATAACCAACAAAGATTGATATGCCATTAAATAAAGAAACCAAACCAAATAACTCAAATGAAAAACTGTTTATTGCAGAGTGAAAATAAAATTCCTTCTTTAATTGATAATTCAACATAAACAAAAGTTCTTATCCAATTGTTTTTTTGAAGTGTTTTCATCATTGTATATATGTTAATTTGAATTATTTTTTCATGTTTGTTATTCTATTTCCTTACTATGTTTAAGTTGCATACTCTTCAGTCTTCCAACAGTGTTTGGAATCTTTAATCTTGCCTTCTCTTGACCTGTACACCAAACTAATGATCTTCCAATAAACGTTTACTTGTACCCTATTTCTTGGATCATGCTTCTGGAACCTCAAATTCTTTGCTAATTACCTTATAATTAATGACTCTCACGGACTATTAATGTCTATGGTTGGCCTGCTGAGCAAATAATCTGAGCCCAGTATATTACTTTGTTTATTATTCTGTTTTTATTCTATAAAAGTTGGTTCATATGGTCAGTCATATCTTATTTTAAGGTGTCTCTAAAGATTACTGCTTTTTGGTGTTCCTCAATTCTTACTTTTAGTAGATTTATGGTCAAATCACATTTAAAGTACCCACTCCCTGTAGATTACCAAAGTTAAGCAGCAATGATATTGCTCAGTAGTAACCGTTGGTACTGTAACTAATCTGAGGCTTGTGTATTAATTCTTACTTTTAAGGACCATTGTTCTCAACCATATACTTTCTGCCACAACTGTAAGGAATATTATGTGCACTTCTTGGTCACATCTTTTTCTTGTAGATGTTTTACTTTGGTGAGATATTTGCCTCCTCAGAATAAGCTTTAATATTCCAGAACAACTAAATAAGTCTTGATGATAAAGCACTAAAAAAGAGGAAACAAGTATAAACTAATCTATACACAAAATAAATAGAATGGTTTTCCTCAGGGATATAATCAGCTTCAAAATCTGGAAGAGGGAAATTTTTATTTCAGTTTTATTGACTTTCAATTACACTGAAAATCAAATTTTATGAATACAGAATTAAGCACTAAGAGTAATTTTTTTTCATCATACAAAAAGGCTTTCTATCTACATGTTAAGTAATTAGAATAGTTAAACAAGCAGGAAAAATAAAACTAAAGATTTTTTTAATCACTAAACTCAATCCAAAAAGTGTTTATATAGCTATCTTGTTTGTTAAGTCTAGAAGTTACATACACAAGTTCTTTATTCTTCATAATATTGTTCAAATCATTATACAAAAATACTGAGAATGAAACATGAATTTCTTTTTTAAATAATCTACTTGGAATTCATCACATTTATTCCAAAGAGTTTTCTATTGGCTGAAGCACTTCTGAAACTCTTTTTGATATGCCATGAAGCTATACTATTTTTATAATGTCCTCTATGTGTTCAATTAACTGATTAAGATTAATTTTTCAGTTTAGGAAATCCAAGAAAAACTTGTACAGAAGCTAGGTCTGATGATTATGATGAGTGCTGCACTTGCACAATCCTGTGTTCTACCAAACCTGTTCCAAAAATATTGATTTTGCTTTCATTTATGTAGGTGAAGCCAAGACATCATCACTTTATTGTATAAATTACCCAACTGTGCAAAGCTTCAGTTTCTATGCTTTTTGTAAAATCACACCTTATGCATGTTTGATAATTTTGATTGATTTTATGGCATGTGAACTCTTCATGGGTTATTCAGAGAGGAAGTCAATCTTTTAGTTACTACAAGCAATTATATGATTTCAAGTAACTAATGATAACTATTTGTATATAATTAGAGCTTGATATAATTATTTTTAATACAAATAATTTGTACAGAATTATATGGTTTTAAGTATGTATTTACCCAACCTCTTCATTATGGACAGGATGTGAGAGACAAGGTCCATTTTTAAGCAGAGTAAAGTTGGTTTGTCTTTAGAGTTTTCTTTCTCCTAGACTGATTGCCAAACCTTGGTTAAAGAACTAAGTGTATATGGTTTCAAGTAATTGTTCCTATTTAATAATACCACTAGTTATAATAATCTATTTTCACACAGTTTTGGCTTCAAAAATTCCTACCTATTTAATCTATATATTTACTACTTTTCTGAGACCTGGTTGTAATGGCAACAAAGATGTGATTTCACACTCCCCAAAACTCCAGAACTGAAGCCTTACCACTGGATGCAGTTTAGTGTCATAACCAAGACTTCCTTTTTGGGGTCAAAGTGGGCTTGGTAGTAATAGTAATGAAGAGGTGACTACTCCACAGAGCTCCAAAACTGGAGGTTCACCATTAGATGCAGTTTAGTGTTGTACATAGGACACTTTTTACGCAGTTCAAATTTATTTTAAGTAACAAAAAATAATGAAGTTTTCAAAAAATGTAACTAATTAACTGTGTGTGTTAGAAACCCATCATTCATATTGAACTACAATATGCTGCTATATTTTTTCATAAAAATTGATTTGTATTAAGTGAAAGTAGTTTTATCCCAAATCAAATAAGAATATTTTATTTGGGATAAATATTTTGCTCTGGTTAAAAGTATAAATGCTAAGATATGAGTAGGATTTAATTGAAACATTTTCAATAGGTTAGGCAGCTTTCAGTGAGTGGGGACATTTAAAGGATAAAATATTGACCTTTAACCTTTAGTTTAAGTGATTACCACTGAGGATAAAAGAAAAGGATTTTGACCATTTTTTAGTAAAAGGATTTCCTTCTCATTTATATTATACTAAACCACAGTAATCATTAAGAGAAAAACCCTTGGCCAAATCCAATATATAGAATCTTTATCTAAAGAATAAAAGGTGTCTTATCCATGAAATGTATCTGATATCAAGGTAGGAGTATCATTAGGATTCAGATGCTCTATTTCCATTTTGAAATTCAAGGACTTATGCAAGCTTTACATGAATTTAGCTTAAATTTTGTAACCTAAATTTGTCATTGATAACCTGGATTATTTGGCATGAAGAACTTTTAAAAGAAATTTTATCCAAGTAAAAAAAACACCAAAATTATCGACTGAAAGGGTTTGAATTTTAGTTTAGTATTTTTAATCTCAACATTGTTTTGCTGCCTTTCTTCTAAGGGATGGGGAAACTTTTCATATCTAAAGGCCACATTAAAATTTATTGTCTGCGAATAAGACTGCACTCAATAAATGTTGAGTATACTTACAATAAAACCTAAAGTTTAAAGCTTAGTCTAAATTTAATTAATTTAGTTAAAAGAAATCAAAAACTTTATAAACCTTTTAGATTACTTTTTCCAGAAAGGCATTAAGATATCAGGTTTATAAAGTGGAGGTTTGGAATTTGAATTAGTTTTCAATAAAGTCATTGAACTTGATAGTTTAGAAGGTTGCATGTTCGCCACTTCTGCTTTATACAAATACAACATTTAGCACAATTGAGAGATTTAGATTAACAGCTTCATCTTTACAACCCTAATTGACACATCTTTTCAACACCATGCAGAATTACTAAATCTTAAAATAGGAGACTTAGTAACAGTCAATATATTAAACTTTACCACATTTATACAAAATTTATGAATCAAAGATCTTCTGTTTATAATAAATGAAGTATAACCCTTTCTGATAACTTCATGTGATTATGTCACTGTATGGTAGTTGAATTTTTGTCTTTTTTTTGTTGTTGTTTTAGGAAGTTGTTCTCATTTATAATCAGGGAGGAGAATGCCTGCTGTTATTTACTGAACAGTATCTAAATTTTTCTCCTTAGGTGGTGCCACAGCTGTCACTATTAACCAACAAAACTGACCGAATTAAAGCCAAGCCCGAATGACAAGTCTTAATGTTATGCCTAATTATCGACAATAGCACTATTTATATAGCAGGCTACAATTTACTGTCTGGTCACCACTGCACCACAGTCCTATAGAAAGAAAACATTTAAGTTTATCCCCTTTTTATCAATGCCAAAGATATATTTTCTAAATAATTAAACAAAACATTTTATTTTACTAGGCTTTTATTTTTATATATCATTTTAAATATTGAGTTTTTTTATTAATTAAACACTCTTACCTAAATCTATTGTGTTAATCTAAATTTTAGAATTAGCTAAATGGAAAATAAGAACAAAGGGTTTAAAATTAGAAGTGGGTTTTGGAGCCAAATTTACATGAAAGTGTTTATTTGGAAAAAGAGCTCATTTCAAAAGGCATTGAAATTTGGGAGTTATTATTTACTGGTATAAGCAATCAATTTTAGATGAGTTTTAATTAAACAGAAACCTAATTCTTTTAATTTTACATAAATCAAAATAAATAGGGAGTAAATATCTTAAATACTGGGTGGGGGGTAAAAAAAGTAAATTCAGGAGATATCAAAAAATTATTAAAACAGTTTGAACTCCTAATTATCAAATATTCATCCTCATATATGTTTTTATTCAAAAGTCAAGTATCAATATTCAATTTTTCGACAATATTTACATAAACATTTCCTGAGAATAGTCATAAAATAATTAATGATTATTTTTAATATTTCTATTTTTCTATGTTTCATTTATTTTTCCTGAACTTTCATTCACTAATTCATACTCAGTCATAGAGGATGAGTTATCTGCCTCAAGTGGGTCCACTCATATAACAAAGGTTATGCTGGATATAGTCCTGAAATAATATGTAGGTTCAGATAATGAATATGGACCACTAGTTGGTAACTTCACTCTTGTATATGCGAAAAAAAAAAAAAAAAAACACACACACACACATAAATATACATAAATAGGAACATCAATATGTCTATAGTTTAATGATGAAAAATCATCTATTTTATAATACCCCAGGCAAAAATTGTGGTATTAGCATAATTAGAGGATGTTCACTTATGTTTTTTTTATTTAGCAGTAAATAAACTAATAACAGATTAGACACAATAGCTGAACATGTATGGGTTCATAAAATATTCTTTAAACTAGATTGAATTATTTAAAATGGTATAATTTTTTTCCAAGCCATACAGAAGAAAATATGAAATAAATCAATTTTAAGGAAAAAATATGGAATTATCTTGTAATTTGCATTCCTAAAACAAATACCAACAGTAACCTAGATTTGTAAATTGGTCTATAGTTAAAGACAGTTCTTGCAGACTTTAACAATCAGTTGTGCATAGCTAATTAAAAGGAAACATGTCTCTAAGAAAAGAACTGTCAATTGAAACAATGGAAAAGATTGTAAAACTCATTCAAGAAGGCAATCTACAATGGAGTGTGGTGGAAGTCTTTAGTTTTTCTCAGTTAGCTGGGTCTAAAATTTGCTGAAAATATAAAAGAAATGGGGTGATTAAATAAAGGAAAACCAATTGGTTGACCACCAAAGACTTCAAAACATTAAGATAGAAAACTCAAAGTAATATTATACCATCAATTTAAATAATTTAATCTAGTTTTCTGGCCAAGTGGGTAGAGTGTTCGTGAATGGTCCGGGAGACCTGGGGTCAGTCCCAAGTCATGTCATACCAAAGACTTTAAAAATGGTACTTGATACCTCCTTGCTTAACAATCAGAAATATAAGGTATGTATCAAGGATAAAGTAAAGCAATCCAGGGAAAGGAGTAGCACCCTCCCCTACACTTCAGTATAGTAGCTATTGAAAAGGGAGCCTTCTGGTTGCCCTTGGCTACGGTCGCCAACTTTACTTATATTTTATGAAGCCAGAATATTCAGCTATAAAAGAAAATGTTGTGCATCTTATTTTTGGGTTTATGACATATCAACCATTGTTGGTTATTTAATGCCAATTCCTCTTTATACATATATATTAAATATAGGATTTATAAACACACTTTGTAGATAACATTTTTAAACGAGTCTGAACTCTTTTTTTGTACCCAGTTAAATGGCTTCAAGCATTTCCATCTAACATGAATAATTCTATTTAGAACTAATTTATTTGCATACTAGAATTGCTATTTTTTCTACAGTTAAATATTTTCAATTATTGCTATTTAACACTTATAATCCTATTCAACATTAATTGTTTGTTTGCACACATGAAGTAGTTACAAGTTTTGCTATTTAACACTAATTATTCTATTTAACATGGTTCATTTGTTAACACACAGTTAAATGGTTCCAAGTATTGCTATGTATCACTACAAATTCAGTTAAACATCAGTCATTTGTTTACAATTAAATGATCAAACAGTTCTTTTCAAATAATTTAATACAACATAAGTCATTTGTTTGCACACAGTTTAAATGTCAAAAAGCTCTATTGGACCCTATCAAGTGCTACCACTGTGGGTCAGAGTAGACCTGGGAGCAATGACAATGAAGGGGTACTCCCCAAATCTCCAAGCCTGGAGTCTCACCATCGGATGGTTTAATGTCATATCTGGAACATTCATTCAGGGTGGGGTCTTACCTCTCTACAGAGATGCATTGGTGTATTATACAGCCCTAGCCAACTGAACTGTTATTTGTTATTAATTCATTTACTGTGAAATAATAAAAAACAAACAAGGTGAACAAATTTTTAAAATGCTGATTCCATAATTTTTACCAGGAGTAGTACAATAAAATATTTGTTTTTCATCATAATCACTTCATTTGTTAATACACTTAACTTAATGCTTCTCCATAGATCATACAGCAAAAGATTATTCAATGAAAATCTTAAATAAAAATTCAGGTATTAACTATATCACTCACTACAAACATTAATCCACCATATATATATATATATATATATATATATATATATCATCATCATGTCGTGCTGGTAGCACGGATATCCCTGACCCTCTCTCACCACTTTTCCCTATCATTCATCGCCTCAGGCAGGACTTCTGGACAACATCCTGTATCCTTACATAGTTGCTGAATGTATGTTTGTGCTGGTCGTCCTGCTTTTGCACGGCCATGTGTGGGGGACCATAAGAGTACATCACTTATGAGTTCGTCCCTGCTTCTCCAGCAGTGTCTTCTTTATTGTATTGAAGTAAAAGGAGAAAGCATTTTTATTTGAGTCTGATCTGAACAGGTATTATTTAGTTTTAACAAATGCCATCCTTTATTTCAAGATACCAAAATGTCTAGAGAGAAAAAAGCTAAGATAGTAAAAAAACCTGATTTGGTAACTTAAAAATTAAAAGTTTTTACTGAACAAACTAAAGTCAATACAAGTTCAAAACATCCATGATAGTCCATTTCATAGTCATAGATCATAACTGATATAAATCTTTTCAATTGCTCAGCCTTCTCTTACACCAATATAGGTTAGTATTTATGTTTCACACTAACTTCCTCTAAGAAGATATTGCTTGAATCAAAAGTAAGCAAAACTAGCAAAAAACCTCTTAAGATTAAGAAATTGGTGACTCCCATGGTTATTAGTCTATTTATCAAAGGAATTTCAAGTATCATTTCATAATCTTAATAATAAAATAATCAGAAAGTATTTATGAATTAAATGTCAAAGATAAAAAGAGAAAGCATACAGAGCTATTTTTATTTTTTAGATGAAGATTCATTCATAATTATTATCATTTATAATTATTATTAACTTAAACTAGTATCTTATCTTTTTAATTTTAGTTGATTTTTATTGGAATTCACTCTATATACAATTGCTCTCATAACATTGTAGGTAGAACAGCTGGTATAAATAACTAAGCTTTCCCAAAGCAAAAGAGGATCTGAGTTTGTGTCTCACCAACAGCACATCCTTTATTATTGTCTCTGAAGTATGCTGCTCTTTGCTTTTATATACATAATAACCCAAATGAGTTGTGATAAAAACAACTAAAATTAAAAGATGAATGAAAATACAAGTCAAAACTACTGATAGAAATACTTGCTGTCATTTGAAATTAAGTGTAGGCCACCAGTTAAAACTTGAAAAGAGATGATGATGAAGAAGAAGAATGAGTTAAGCACTATATTGTTTTTATGTATAACCTTAATCTTTTCTGAAAATTGATCTATAAGATTCAGATCAGAAGAAGAAAGAAGTATCAACTGGATCTCTCACCCTTCCTCTTCAGCCCTAACCCAGAAGTAAGAAGCAACTTTTTGGAAAACTTAGATTCCTGTCTTTTTTCCAAAGGGTATTTGAACAAAACCATACCAGAATTTGAAACTGTTCCCATTCATGACAGCTCATCCATTAAGCAACTTTACACACATTCTCACACATACACACACAAGTGAAAGAATATGTCATGTCTCTACTTGATAATCATTTAATGGTAGGATGGGTAATACTTTATGAGCAGGAACCATTCTGATAAATATGTAGACAAATTTCAAAGTGAAAACATCTGCCTTCATTTCTCTTATCAAATGATTTGATCACTTATTCAGAGAAAATGGAAAAAGGTATGATTTTAGAAATATCATCCTGACACACATTAAGAAAGGAGGAAATAATAGAGATATATAATTATTTCATGACAACTTAATGGCCCTATTTCCACATGCAATCATATATCAAATGCATAAACAAATGCAAGCAAAATCCTTGTGTAGATTCTACTAAAAGAATTATCATTATAATCTAAGGACTGGAAAAATGAAAAATTATTTTATCAAATAAAGAATATCAGATTGATTAAGATTTTAATTTTCAGCAATAGATAATTCACTTATTCCTTCCCATTTCATGTCTCACTGATGCATCAAGATAGATATTTATTTACACTTATTATATATTATCAATGTTTATTACAAAGATTATATTGCCAACATTAAAGCTTTCAGTGCCACCAATCTACATGATTAAAAATTCACCACAATAATCTTTCATCTAATATTCAAAATTTCAAACCTCTAATGTCTAAAATATGGTCAGATTTGTGTTTGTTAACCTCAAATATAGCTAATTTTTACAAACACAATCTTTTCAAAATGTATGTTTCTTATTAATGTGTTTGATGGCATCTATGTCTTAAGACCATGGATATATATTTGGACCTTGATATTGGATTGGGCAAGGGTATCTAGAAGACCAACAGCATCTCTGCCCTTTCATGCCACTGATGTTCAAGGAAAGGGTGAAGGTTTATACAGCTTGGCACTAGTGTTGCCAGAGTGAGGTTGAAGACAAAATTGTACTGCCTTAGAAACTGCAACATTTTAGTTTTGAATTCAGAGTTATCTTTCACTTAGACTGGCTGCCCATCAAGACTAGAGTCTAGTCTGCTCTATTCTTTTATCAATAACTAATGGGAGAAATGGATTTGTGCATTTTTTCAAAGGCTTTGGAGCAAAATCAACATAGCTATGACCAGAATTTAAAATCAACTCATTCCATTTTTCACATTGATAACAATTATACTATACTCACCTTCACCATACATTTTTTATTTACCATGCTTTAACTCTTTGATCCCTAAGCTCCTGAGCCTAAATTTACTATTTGAGTGTGATCTCTAAATGGTGTGGTAAACCAGTGCAATAGCGAGGGGAAAAATAAAAGTACCACTGGCATACCAGTGTAATGAGCTTATAGAGTTAATCAGAAATCAAAACATATTCTTTAGCTTTATACATCATCATCAATGCAGCCCATTGATGATTTCATCTTCATTTCATTTTCTTTAACATAGAGAAAATACTGAAATCTGCACAAAAGAAGATATGAAAATACCAGAGGGATTGAACAGGCCACCAGTAGTACAATCATGCTGACTTACATAGTTAAATTCCACTGACATAAAAAGTTTGAGACAACTAGCAAATGCACAAGTTACAGCATCTTACCAAACTCTAGTCTCTCATTGGAGTCTGCCTTGGTTTAGATACATAATGGTTTGTTTAGGATTGTTTGCCTTTGGTTTTGAATCCATAGTGGTGCTTCTCCTAGAGTGATTGCCCACCAAGGCTGGAGAATCCATTTTGTTCTACTATTTTATATATAGATAGAAGCTTTATACAATATTGAGGATACTCCTAATTTTGAAATTTCAAAATATTCTTTTAAAAAGAAATACTTTCTAAAATATCATTTCCTTCATAAAATTTCATAAGAATATCTTATTTTTATACTTTAATTGATGCTGGCTGGCCTTGTGAATAAATAGTAGTTTTTACTTTCTTTGTAATAAAATATTATGAACTGAGTTTGCCTAATCCTAAATACTTAAAGCTTCAACCAACAAATATATATAAATGTTTTATTATTTGTTCATGATGTTTGCATAAACCTGCAATTCAAAAAGAAGGTATATATATATATATATATATATATATATATATATATATATATATATATATATATACACACCCACACATTCACTATACATATAAACTGCATTTACTGTACGATTATATATATATATATATATATATATATATATATATATATATATATATATATATATGCACACACTATAAATAAAAGTTTTAAGAAAATCAGTTTTTTCCCCTTCCATTCCAAAACCATGAAAACCACATATCTTTCAATAGTAAAATTTCAAATGGCAGTTTAGGATAACACTTATTTATTCCAAATGTATTTGAAGGTCTGGATTGTGTCAAATGTTTACACTCAACTGCCAGGACTTTACATTTTCATGCTGACATCTAAAATATATACCCTAATAGAAATCATGTAACAATTTAAAACAATGGACATGAACCCCAAAAGACACATTTGCTTTAGTGTTTATTTATTTTCAGCCAATCAGGAACTCTGAAATGAACCACATGTTAGTAAGCAGTATTTATAGAAATAAAGTGATGGTAATTGCTGCAGAGACTATTTTTCAATTCATAAATATCAGGAAATTCAAGCTGGTAATCTATTAAGTGAAAACCAAGTTTAACAGTAAACCTAAATAATGTAATATCCTTGGAATGACCTATAATCAAAACTTGTTTAAAAAATCTCCAAAACAAAAATGACACTAAACTTTTCCTTTAACAGAAAATCAAGTAATAATCATATCATTACAGCTAAAAATAAAATTAAATCTTCTTTCATAATTTGTGAATAATTAAAAATAAATTTTAATAAACACATTACTTTATTCTGATATATTTAAAGGCTGCCTTTGATAGCTATTAAGCTCAATATTGAGTCGAATCCTATTTGGTGAATTTATATAAGTAGGTAAAGTTGGCAACCCAAAGACTCCCTTTACACTGAGGTATAGAGGAAGGCGCTACTCCTTTACCTGGATTGTTCCACTTTACCCATGATCCCTACCTTATAATGCTGAGTGATAAGCAAAGTAGCATCAAGTACCATTTTTTTATGACTTGACCTGAGATTGAACCCCAATCTCTTGGGCTGTTAGCAAATACTCTACCCACTAAACCAAATGACCAGCTTACTTTATTTATACAATAAGTAAACAAGTAAGTAAAGTTGGCAACCTTAGTCGAAGGTGACCCGAAGGCTCTTTTTAGAATAGCTACAACACCGACGTGTAGGGGAAGGCGCTACTCCATTCCCAGGATTGCTATACTTTACCTTTGATCCTCACCTTATAGCACTGAGTGCTAAGTAAAGTGGCATCAAGTACCATTTTTTGAGTCTTTGGTATGACTCAACCTGGGATTGAGCCTCGGTCTCCTGGACTATTGGTGAAAACTCTACTCATTACGTCAACTAAATAAGCAGAACTCAATAATTAATATTTAATATTCATATCATTTGAAAAATTAATGATCAGTGTAAGTATAAATGTTGACCCTACACAACTTGCAAATTGGATTGGAAAATGCTTTATTCTTTATGTTGGCCATTCAGCAAGTCTACCATTTCCATGCTGCAGATGTTGTTCCTGGAAAGGACAAAGGCTAATACATCTAGGCATTAGCTTGTTGGAGTTTCCAGAAATGAGATTTAACACTACTGCATTGATAAAAATCTAAAATGAATGACAATAGAATAAGTTTTTCAACATATCTGAAAATCTTTACCAGGTATTATTAAATATCTTTAAAAAGCAAAATTTTGCAGGTCAAGTATGAACACGAAGTAGAATATGTCAAAAACTTTAAAATTTTTAAATCAATATTACAGCAAAAGAAAATTATGGAATTATAGCTTGTAAATTGTACAAAAAAAAGTCTGACAATTTGTGAGAAGAACTTTTTGAAATTAGAAGTTTGTAATGTGTTAATGATTATCATCAAACCAATACATGAGCAATAGCATCTACATTATAAAAATACCAAAATACAATACCACTGCCTGGGTACAATTCTGTTTTAAACAGATAGAGGCAATGTGATCAAGAAGGTCATTGGAACTACTGATCCAAAGGAAGAGAAGCACATTTAATAGAATGGAAGTTTATCATACCAGACAGCTCTTCTTATCTGAAAGGAAAATGGAAATCTAACATTTTAACTTTTCCTCTGTCTTTTACGGCCTTCAAGAAGTTGAAATTATATATATATATATATATATATATATATATATATATATATATATATATATATATATAGAGAGAGAGAGAGAGAGAGAGACATATAAGCTATGTTATATTTTTAGGAGATGCTTCACATGATTGCTCATTCACAAGAAGTTAGTGGAGCAAGAGGTTGGTTGATTATCTTTGTCAGTGGATTTGCTCAAGTGAGAAGACACTTGTTTTTACAGTCATGGGAACAGGCTAGTACACTGTTGATCTGAGACAAGGGGCAAATTAGGTTATCAAGATATTGATGTTAACACATACACCTCAGCCTTCACCTGACATACAGATAATGTATTCTGTGGACAGGATAAGGAGTGGGTGACAGCTTTTTTTTTTTTTCTATATCACTTGTAAAAAAAACTGTCCCTTTTATGTTCTTATGATGTTTACAAAGGTTCTGTGCTAGTTTGATGCAAGTTTATTTACTGAGAAGAGAAAAGGAGTTGAGCTATTTCTTTATTAAGTGGAATTAACCAAATTATTCAAGCTAGATTCATTTCAATTAATAGCAATAAACCTTTTTAAGGTTTGTATGATGGAAAAACTTTCATTAATTATAATCAAGCCTTGTTCTACTTAGAACTACATAAAATATAATTTTAGACTTTGGTAACAAGAATTAAATCTAATGCATTAACTTTCAACCTAAATAATTAGAATTATCTATAAGAAATGATTACAACAAACATTTATAAAAGTGTTACAGTCAGCTATGATGGAAGAAAAATTTAGCACTGCTGATTAATTTTTTTTATCAACCTTTTTCATGCTCACTTATGTTTTCTTGAAAGATGTATAGATTTTACAAGTATAGAATAAAGTCATGATTTGCCAAATATACTTGGAGCATCATAATCTGTTTCACAAAAAGAAAAAAAATGATGTTTTTGTTATAAGGTTCTACAGAACATGGGGTAACAGTACAGAACTTTAAATTTCAAAAAAATATTTTTATCTCTCAATATTCTAACTGATTAGGCATGTTACATTCTGAATAGGATTTCTCTAATACCAATTCTAATCTGATGATGAATGAACATTTATTAATAAAAGAAAATATTAAATCGCATACAAATAAGATAAAAAATGATAAGAAGACCAATGAAACATTCAAAAAATCTTTTTGTATTATAAAAGTTAGAGTAGATAGAATTTTCAAAAATTCATTTAGTAACCGGCTATTTTTATTAACCCTTTACGTAATGAGTGCATAGATGTCAAATGCACCCCATGACTAGACATGCAGATTAAAAAAAATCATACTCTTAATCCTTTGCATGCCAGAAATGGTAATCATTATTAGTGATAATTTTGATCTGAGCTGCTTTTTATTGCAGTTCATTCAGGTCATCACTTCCATAACAGTAAGTAATACTGCATACTAGAAACAAAAATAAAAACTTAGCTTCCATTGAGAACTGGACTCACTCACTGTTCTACTTCAGAGAGTCAAGGTTCTACATAAGAGCTGCTTTACTAACTCAGCAACAGATATATATATATATATATATATATATATATATATATATATATATTCAATGGCAGTTGAACTGAAAACATTTACAGCAGATCTCTTTATTACAGACTTTTCATAGGTATGTGAAAGTAGATACACTCAAGATCAGTGTATGAGAAGTTAAAAAGGCATCACTCCACAAAGATAAAAAGTCTAAAAAGTGATTGAATATAATTAATTAGTAGACCTTGTGTTTATGCTTCAAGTCATGATAAACACATTTTCTTCAATTTTTTCAGTTTTTCATACTGTACAAATAATTTTGTCTTTTTCTCTTTTGTTTATTTTGATTCTCATATTTAGTAATTTTAACCTATCCTCAATTTAATACTCCTTTTTTGTACTTGATAAAAAGTCCAGCATCATACAAGCATTAAATTCTAAGAAATGGGTCAAAATATTCAATATTCTTGGATGTATGAATAACATCCTTGATGACTATATATACACACACACACACACTCAGTATTTATTTACCATATATATATATATATATACACACACACATTTTACATATAAACATATATACTGCATGTACAATATATATATATATATATATATATATATATATATATATATATATATAGGAGTAAATAATGGAAAAGAATTTGACAATGTGGAAAAATTGAGAAAACAAAGTAATGCAAAAGTGATTAATTTATTGCGAAAGAAAGTCAATGCTATAATGTTTTGGTTCTAATAAACCATCATCAGGACTTTAAAAATGGTGATACCAAGTGTTGATAAATCAATGTAAATCAATGATGGATGTTTAATGGAATACAAAAACAAGGGAGGAAGTTATATATACAAAGAAAGAACATACAACTGTTCAATCATTAAATCAGCATTCATACTTCAAAAAATATCATGTAATTGGATAAGACAATGTAAAACAAATGGAACCATCAAAAAATATAATGGATTAGAAAGAAGAAAAGAAAAGAAAGAAAAAGAATAACATGAAGAAGAAAAAAGAAAAGATATAAAAAGGGAGAAGAGAGAGAGAAAAGAGAATAAAAAGAAAGAAAAAGAGAGGAGAGAATTGGTTTGGTTTGGTTGGTTGTTTGGGTTTATGGCATATCAACTTTTATAGGTTATTTAATGCCAAATCTATTTTTAAACAAATAATCAGTTCTATTTCGAATAATTCAGTTTAGCATGAATACACAGTTTAATTGTCAAAAACATTTCTGTCTCAAGCTATTCAGTTTAGTCAAACAGTCCTATATTAAACAATTCAGTTTAGCGTAAGTACAGTTTCAATGTCAAAAACACTTCCATTTCAAACAATTCAGTTTAGCATAAGTACGCAGTTAAACGTAAGTACACAGTTTAATTGTCAAAAACATTTCTATTTCAAGCTATTCAGTTCAGTCAAACAGTTCTAATTCAAACAATTCAGTTCAGCATAAGTATGCAGTTAGTTCTATTTAACTCATGGATAGGGCTCTATCAGGTGCTACCATTCCAGGCCAGAGTGGACCTGGGAGCAATGGCAATGAAGAGGTACTCCAAAGCGCCAACATTACTGGAGCCTCACCATCAGATTGTTTAGTGTCATATCCAGGAAACTCGTGGGGAAGGGGGGTCTTACCCTTCTGTAGAGGTGCAGTCGATGTATTCTACAGCTCCAGCAAACTGGGCAATACACAGAGTTAAATGTCAAAACAGTTTTATTTCAGATAATTCAGTCTAGCATAAGTACACAGTTTAGATGTCAAAACAGTTCAATTTCGAGCAATTCAGTTTAGCATAAGTACACAGTTTAAATACCAAAAACAGTTCTTTTTTAAACTATTCAGTTTAGTATAAATACACAGTTTAAATGCAAAAAACACTAAACTCAAGAAACCACAGTTTAGTCCTATTTAACCCATAGATAGGACCATTCAGGTGCCACTACTCTGGGCCAAAGTGGACCTGGAGTACACCACATTCTGAAAAGTTGCAGCATTACTGAAACCTCACCATCAGATTGTTTAGTATCATATTCAGGACACTCATTGAGGGGGTCTCACTCCTCTGCAGAGAAGCAGTCAGTGTATTCTACACCCTCAGCTGACTAGGCAAAGAGAGGAGAGAAGAAGGGAAGGAAAGAAAAAGAATAGAGGGAAAGAAAAGAGAAGAAAAAAACAAAAAGGGGGGGGGAAGGAGAGCAAATGAACATATCATAAGTAAATATTTGAATAGGGTTAAATCATAAAAAATCAACCGTATGTAAAAAGTGAGAAATGTTCATATACGTATATATGAACATAAAGATATTAGATAATGCAATTTTAATAATGGTCATTTTTACAGTTGAGTTTATGGTAAACTCTAAATTCTAATTCATTGCTATTCCTTATAAGTAAGACATTCGTTTGATTCAGGTTCATATGTAAACTTTATGGATGGTTCAACATCTTTATTCTAATAGGATTACTGACAGATTAAATGATCTTGTGGATAAATAAGCAAAATGTCATCGATGTATCTGTAGTAACTAGCATTGCTGGGGATAATATATTAAAAGTATCAGACTCAAGGAATTCAAGATAAATGCATGCAAACACATCACTAAGTGGGGGAACCCATAGGTAAACTAAATTTCTGTTAATAAAATGTGTTCTTGTATTGGAAATAACAATGAGACATATATAGGGTAGAGATATTAATTAATTAGAGACAGGTAGGGGTAATATAGTGTTTGTTTTTTGGAGGTGATTTTATAAACGTTTGCTGCATCTATCTACAGGTATGTCAGTGTATAGGGATTTGATATCCAGACAAGCTAAGGATTTGTTTTTCATATTAATGTAAATTAATTTATTAGGGAGTAAACCTGAATCATTGATATGTGCACCACTGACAATACCCAACAATGGGGATAACGTTTAGCTAATGTTTTTAATGTATCTTTTCTTTTTTTTTTTAAGGAAAACTGATCTTGGATAGTTACAATAGTTTTCAACTACCAATAACTATGCCTCGGAAAATCCTCATTAGCTATGGTATCGCACATCTTCTCCCCATTAAACTTTACTCACTTTTTTCTAGTCTACTGTATTTTACGTATAATCTCACATTATCCCTTTTCAATTCTTCCCCACTTCTTTGGTAGATATATTTATCTGTCTATTATAGCAACATTTCCATATATAGACATATCACTAAACATGGTTGATTTTTATAATCTAACCCTATTAAATTGTTTACTTATGATATATCCATCTGTTCTACTTCCTTTTTCTTCTCTTTTCTATCCCTCTATTCTTTTTCTTTCCTCCCCTTCTCTCTTATCTCTCTTTTCTTTTTTTTTTCTCTTTCTCTTTTCCCTCTTTACATCTTTCTTTCTCTTTTCTCTTCTTTTCCTTTCTTTTTTTCTCTCTTTTTAATCAGTTATGTCTCTTGATGGTTCCATTTGTTATACATCATTGCCTTACACAATCATGATACTTTTTAAAATAAGAATGCTGATTTAATGATTGAACAGTTGTATGTTCTTTCTTTGTATATATAATTTCCTCCCTTGTTTTTGTATTTTATTAAACATCCATCATTGATCTAGCAACACTTGGTATTATAATTTTTAAAGTCCTGATGATGGTTTATTAGAACCAAAACATTATAGTGTCAACTTTCTGTCACAATAAATTAATCACTTTTGGATTACTTTGGTTTTCAATTTTTCTCCATATATATATATATATATATATATATATATATATATATAAAGAGAGAGAGACAATATATGTATATAAAAATAAATAAATATATATATATATATAAGTAAATAAGGACAGTGAATGACCAAAGAATGAGTGGTCAATGCATGGCTATTCAATACAAAATATACCAGCAGAGAAAAATATATTTTGTTTAAAAAACCAGAAATGAGATGGAAAGAGAATACTATTTCTAAATTTCTTGTTTTTTTAAATAACATATATATACATAAAGAGAAAGAGAAAATATATATCATTATCATCAAATCATGCTGCCAGTACAGATTTCCCTGACTCTCTCTCCATCTGTCTCTATAATCCATCAATCCCAGCAGGTCTTCCAGGCTACATCCTGTGTCCACACAGAGCTGTTGTAGGTTAGTTTGGCCAACATGGGTGAGTCCATGTGAAGGAGTTCACAGAAGAATGTCACTTATGAGTTCGTCTTTGCTTTTCTAGCAGTGTACCACATGTCTTGTTCATCTTATTTGGATAGTTTTAGAGAGAAGATGTAAGTGGGCATACACACATTGTTTCGTGAGATGTTGTTCAATAAAGCTTGTAATTTTCTTGTGAGGTTTTCATCAGGCTTTTTCTCAATATGTTTTGTCAGTGTCCATGTAGTGCATCTGTATAGTAGTATTGACACAGCAGCTGCCAGGAAGAAATCTCATTTCAGTTTATTGGATAGATTTTTATATATATATATATATATATATATATATATATATATAGTGTTCCACAATGGTTCAGGGGATTGGGGTTCAATCCCAGGTCAAGTCATACCAAACACTAAAAAAAAAAAAAAAAAGGTACTTGATGCCACCTTGTTTAGCACTATTATAAAGGTATGGTTCAATGGTAAGTGGGGCAATCCAGGTAAAGAAGTAGCACCTTCCCTTACACCTTGATGTAGTCAGCATCAAAAAGGGGGCCTTTGGGTCATTCTCATCTATAGTCGGGCCACTTTAGATATATATATATCGACTGATAGGTAGACAGTATATACTTAGATATATAGACAATATTTATATTTGTAGATTGATAGACTATATATATATATATATATATATATATATATAGATTGATAAACAGTATATAAATATATCAAGATAGATTGTAAGACAGTATATATATATATATATATATATATATATATATATATATATGATAGAGAGAGAGAGGAGAAAATGAAGATACATTGATAAATACATAGTCCATACATGTGTGTATATATACATGTATACACAGATAAATAGTATAAAGATATAAACTGACTGTATAAGAATATGTGTGTGCATATATATATAAGAGAGAGAGAGAGAGAGAGAGATGGTATACATATGGTATACCTTCATGCATTTATAAATGTGCAGATATATTCATGCAGATGGATATACATTTACGTCAAAGTCAGTTTAACTTTTGTGTGATGATATATACACACATGCACAGACACTCACACATTTTTATAAAAATAACTATCAACCACTAGAACCTGAAGGATGCTATATGAAAAGGAAGTTCATTACCACACAGTCTTGTGTGTACTAGTAGTATGGGTGTCTATATTTTCATTACTGTTACAATTGTCTCAAAAGAATTGTTTTTTAATTTCTCATTTTAAAATTTCATTTTTAATGGCTTTTTTCAAATAGTTATATACCTATTATTGCTTACATATGTGGATTTAAAACAATAAAATTACAAATGAATAACGTGGAACATTTATTTATCAAAACCCATTTTTCAATTTTTTATGCAAATTATATACCCATGTTCATGACAATCAGAACTTGCTTATATATATATATATATATATATATATATATATATATATATATATATATATATATATATATTGCACATTGATCATATATATCAACAATTTGATATGATGTAGGCTATTTTGACGTGAGTATGAATGTGGAAACATACAGATAAATTCACATTTAATTACTCATGTGTGAGGATATATACATACCTATTTCATATTCATGCACATATATATATATATATATATATATATATATATATATATATATATATATATACACACACACACACACACATTTTTTAGTCCAAGTCAACTGATTCATGCAGAGATTATCTTAACATAAAAATGTTCAATACTCAAAAGAGTAAAAGTAGATTGGTGCAATTTATTACTTATACAGAAAAATAGCACCCATTTTACAATTGCTTATTTTTAACAAAGAACTTCATCTTTTTACTCCTTGGAATCAAGGGAAAATTTATTACACTGCTCAAGTCAACTGAAAGAAATCAGAATGGACAGAGTTCATTTTTCATGTAAATTCCAAGTGATTTATATTGATTTGCTTCTTCTAATCAACTGTTCAATCTGAATTTAATAATATTCTATTATTTGATTTTCTTTTCTGTAAGTGTGACCAAATGATAAAAAACAAGGAAATTAAGCTTCATATTGTATTGAATGTTTTAACCTATTAATCACAAGAGCAACAAAATGGAATTTTACAATGGATTGATAGATTAAACAAAGAATATCTTTTTAAATTGAGGCAAATACTTATTTTAGTTAGTTTAAAGAATAGAAAATCTAATTTATTACCTTGGAATTTGCAATATCTCTGCATCTGACTTTTTAACCAATCATCTTGGATGCCCTGAACAAAATGACAGTAAAATAGTAAGCTATTGAAGCATTGTTGGTTTCAACCAATTAACAATGTTGGTAGGGAATATAATGGAAATATAATTGGAAGTATCAGAAAGGGAGACAAGTAAGAAGAAGTTAAAAGAAGCAGAATGAGAATCTATAAGGTAGCATCTGACCCCAATCTTGAAAGTTCTGCATCAGGCCTTATGAAATGTAACTTATTCCAGACTGTGGTTTTATTATCATATTTATTCCACTGTGTTCTCAAATATCATGCCACCCTTATCTTTTGTAATTAAAAATCAATTATATGTTCTATCCTCTTACATGATATGAGCATTAAGTATAACTATAATTATTAATTTTCAGAATTCAACATTATATGACTGTAAATTTTGAAGCCCATTTTATATATATATATATATATATATATATATATATATATATATATATAGCTGGTTTATCATTTGTTTGTCCTTTAGTTGCAGGGAAAGGAGAAAATAATATTTATGTATGCATGATATCTTTTATTCAAAAACTAAAGAAAGAAGAAACAAAGAGAAGAAAGATAAACAATATGTCTACCTTCCAACCTTCACCACCTGATACCTCACTCTTTATATCTTAACTTAGATTTTATCTGCACACTCCTAACTGCCACTATACAAAAAGTATTTGTATCTTTATTTTCAAAGGCCTGCCAGTGAGTATTTTTGTTTCTGGTAGGATAGTCAATGAATACTCTTAATTCAAATTGATGCATAGACACTGCAGTTTTGTGTTGCTTTTAAATATTTCAAACAGTTTTGTTAAATTTAACATTAGAATTAAATTTTGTTTCAATTTACCAAATTTTCTATATGATAAAATTCTAGATAGTTGGTTTGTTATCACAATACAGCAAAAAATCTTTATTTCTTTGTACATTTGAGTTTGATGTTATAAATTAATGTTGATCCTGCTTTTAACATAAAATTTCTGGCATTATACATCAGTCAATATAGCAGAAAAATACCTGAAAATTCTTTTATATGTTAAAAAATCTTTTTATTTCACAACAAAATAATATCTCAGTTCATGAATGAGCTTACACCTAAATTTATTTCTGCATGCACAAGATTTTTATCTGTTTTTAATAGTTCCTAACAGGTTCCTTTTTTATGTTTATAATTAAAGGATAAGTTATTATTATTTCAAATGCTGCTCAATCTATTAAAGATTATTTTGTTAGTGGAAGTAGCAAATATCAATGTAGATAGTTCCAGAAATGTCTAAAATGTGGCTTTTATAAAAGCAATCACATTTTGAAATTTTTTAAACCTCCCAATGTACACAGATAAAGAATTACATTTTAATTCTGATATATAAAGAAATAATACTATATATATATATATATATATATATATATATATATATATATATATATATATATACATACATACATACATACACACACACACACACACACACACACACACACACACACACACACACACACACACACACACACACACACACACACACACACAAAGGATCCATTTTATCTAAACGCTAAAAGAAAGATTATAGAAAGAAAAGAGCACAATGTGTCTGCCTTCTGACCTTCAACACTTGATACCTCAATTCTCTGTACCCTTATATCTCAAATTAGATTTTATTCCCACACTCCAAATTGCTCGTACATAAAATGTATTGGTTTCTTTGTTTTTACAGTTTATTCTATGCACTACAGCAACTGATTATAGCATTCTACCTGCTTTACACTTTTGTAGAAAATGGACACAGCAACTCCAGTTCAAACCCTGGACAAGACTGTTTGCATTTCACTTTGGGAAAGGTATCAATGAAACAATTTTCTTTCCAGCTATGGGTAAATGAGGCAGACTAAGCTCTTTAACTTTAGCATCTTAATCAGCTTAGGAGGAAGAGGAAAACTCTGAATTCAAACTAAAGGGGCTCTCTTCTCATTAGTCAAACTACTTTGAGAACTTTCTCCTCATTTTTCTACAATTATATTTCTTTCACTGAAAATTATTGTCTTACACACAACGATATAATTCATTGAATAGTATTATAGATGAATAGACTTAAGTTGAGTGTAGAAGTCACAAATAAATTTGGATATGTAGTCTTAAGTTAGAAAGGAACCTGCTATAATATCATGATTAGTGTACTTGTCTCACAATCCATCAACAATGTCTTTATTCATCAGTATCCGACAATATTGATATGTAACTAAGTTGGTACACACTAATATTTTCTGAACACTTTTTTTGTCCAGTGACTATAATGCAGGAACATAATTTCTTTCATTTAGCAATATCCAATAAACCTAATTGAATTTTACTTTGATTTAGTAATCAATTAATCTCAATATTTCTTATGTTGATTAAAGAAAATGAAAGGTACATGTAAATGTATCATTAGTGTATTAGAGAATGTCAGTTATTTGAAATAGCAACTTTAGAAGCATGAAAAATAGAAATGATACTATGACTTCATCAAGCTCAGGCCACCTTAACAAATAAGCATTGGATGTGAACAGACTGGAATATGACAGTATTCATATATTCCTTGATGCTTGAATATTCTTAAATATTTCCTGTTCCAGAGTCTCAGATACACTTCATATTCCAAAACATTGAAGTTAAGATATTTGTACTATATTTTATTTTATGCAACTTTTGTTCTTTTTTCTAAACAATTCTGCAATCTTTCAGGAGCATTTTTGCAACACTTATTTAGATCAAAACCAAGGTAATAAAATTTTAGCCTGTCAGCTATGCAACTGGAGTCTTTGACTGGAGGCAGGTTTGTAGCTGCCTAAAATATTACTATCCCACAATTATTGAGAATTATTTCAGCAAGGGACTTATGAGGCATATCCAATAATTAGATAATGAGCAACTATATCTATTACTTGGAATCAATTATTATCATTGTACTATCATAAAGTAGGGAAAATACAGAAATACTAATCAATGAAGGGTTTTATCTTAGAAAAAAAGAATAATGAGATTTAGAAAAGTAATAGTTTTGATAATACTTTAAAGTTTTATCCTACAATTTTTTAATAATTTATATAGTCTTAATTTTCATGGAATTCATACTAAAATTTTGAGACAACCTCATTCTTCAGTTGCTTTAGGATATTTATTGAAAAATATATTTGATAATATGACTTCATACTCCTTTTTCATATTGAAATGATACATTTCAGAAAGTAACAAAGATATTTGTTAAAGAACCTCAACAAGCAGTTAAATTGAAAACATTAGAAATAATAAAGTAGAAAAAACAACACAACTATGGTATCTAGCGGAACTATCAATTTCTTTAAAAAAAAAAAATAAAAAAAAAATCTCCATACAATTGACGATAAAATATTAAATATTTATTCTTTGAGACATCCTTTTCCTGTAACATAGTAAAATGCTACTTTTTATGTAGCAGGCTATCTTTAAGAATACTAGTTTCTATGTCTGGTCTGGCATTCCACTTCATTTAACAAATATTCACAATCATGTTCTGGATCAAAGTTATATTGATTAAAATCAACTTTCAATTGAAGAATTTTAAGGAATAATAATTGATCCCCCCATGAAAGGTATAGTTGTTAATTAATTGATAATTGTATATAACAAATCTCTTGCTAAAAATGTTCCCAATACTGCGGTTCAATCCCAGGTCGAGTCAAACCAAAGACTCAAAAAATGGTACTTGATGCCAACTTGCTAAGCACTCAGCACTATAGGGTAAGGATTAAGGGTAAAGTAGAGCAATCCAGGGAATGGAGTAGCGCCCTCCTCTACACTTTGGTGTAGTAGCTATTGAAAAGGGAGCCTTCGGGTCACCCTCGACTAAGGTCGCCAACTTTACTTTTATTAGTAATTTAGGCCATGACATGCCTGCCACCAGTCAAAGACTCCAGTTGCATGTTTTTCAGGCCTTTACTTGGTATCATCTAGTAACCAATAGTATATACCAAATAAATATCTTTAGTTGGACATCAGAATTTGAAGTAGATACCGTGTAAAATAAAGCCTTTTTTCATCATTAGGCTCTGGACATATTGATTTTTGTAATTAATTATTCAGAATTTTTATGCTAATAGATTGATTAAAAAATTTAATGAGTATAGCTAAGCATAACTACCTGATGCACAGAAGATGTTCTAAGCATTTTAATGATTCATTTAAGTTCTGATAAGGATGTAAATAGACATAAAGATATTAAGAAAATGACCTACATTTCTTTTTACTTTTTAAATATTTTGACTTAAGACCATTTTTCTCAGTTACTTTCACTTTTTATGTACACAATACATTATATTCTATTTATTTAAGAGCAGTATAAGGTATTTTTTAAACTTGCATCTTAGAAAAACAGAGAAAATATTGTGATTATCATTTTGATCATCTATTTTATAATTCCAAAATGGCAATGAAGAAAGTAAACATGACTCCATAAGAAATAACAATACAATTTTCTTTTTCTTATCATTCTAAATAAAAGAAGCTTCTTATTATAACAAAAGATCCAACTGGGCAAGTGTGTTGATATGCATTGTCTCTAGTTCACTCTTCATTCTGAATACATTTTCTTATGTCCAAGATCTGTGAGCCAATCGCAGGCCATTGTTATAGAAATTTTTATTTAAAAGGTTTCAACTATGCTATCTGCTGCCAACATCCAGGTAGTGGAAACGCTGGCGTGTGCTCTGTCTTAGGCTCCAGGGCATGCCTTGCACCTTGTACACTCTTCCTCATTTTCTTCACCTTGCCAAGACATGGTGAAATGAGAGCCCCCATTAATTCTTTCGTCTTTTTCCTCCTGCATCTGTCTTGTTTTATTATTAGTCCCACTCTACTTCCTACCCTACACACTGTAGCCTGGAGCACATTGGTTTGGAGATTTTGGCCCACCAATTGCTCAGCTTTGAAGCAAAGACCTCCCAGTATGGCCGATCAGGCAGTTGTTCTCAGTGAAACCAGGTTCTCAGTTTGTTGCTGAGCACTTCAAACAAAGTGAAAGGTCTCAAATGGAAACCAGTCTGAATGAGGGAGAAATGAATCCAAGTTACAAGAGGGAGAGGAAGGGGAGGTCACAAAGAAAGGCTCCCAACTCCCCCTCCTTGCAAATTGTGGATAAGTTCAATGTGATTGATGAAACAAACTGATTAGAGAACATTACAAATCAAAGAAACTCACAACATAATTATACTTCATAGCTTCTCTTACAAGGAAACACATACACACAAAGTTGATTAGATAAAAATCAAGATACTTGGAATTAACTTAACTCAGTTTAATGGTAATAGGAAACTTTTTGCAGGTGTGTGGGGGTGTAAAGGTGAAGAGAAGGATGGGGAACCTTTTAACCTAAGTGTAGATATATACAGAGAGTTAGAAGTAATAGGACAGTCAATAACAACATAATATTACTAACTTCCATATTACTTCTGTACCATCTTGTATATATAGATAAAAAGTCAAAAAGAAACATGCCAAGAATATTTGGATCAACATATGATAACTCAATTTTCTTAATCTAAGGAATGCAAAGTTTAAAAAGAGCTAACTCAACACAGTTTCAAGTCTCATCATTGGCTTTTTAATAATTCTTGACAAATATAGAAAGTATCATTCATAAATAAGTACACCACAAAATGTTTTCTTTTAAACCAAAGATACCAGGATTTTTATTATTTCGTCTGAAACATACAATAAAAACAGTTATTATTAGGTATTATTTATTACCAATGACTACAACATTGAAACTGTAACCAAGAAAATGATCAAGTCTTCAAAATATACATACTATATAGAATTTTTCTTAGTGGTGTGCTTATTTTCAAATGCCTAATAATATTCATTTTGATTCTATAATGTTTCACAAGAAATAATAAAATTCTGGTATCTTTGGTTTTGAAAAAAATTAACTTTTTTATTAAAAAAATTGGTGGGGGTATATTTATTAATGTGGTATTGTACATGGATAAATTAATAAGGTGTTAATGAAATAATTATGGATCTATATATAAGAGCTATGAAATGTATATTCTATTTCATATATTTATTCTATAACTCAACACACTTGACACATTTCTCAAGTTATCTTTTTTTAACTTGTTCTAAAAAGAAATTCATCAAGACTCTTAAACAAATAGGTCATGATTTTTTGGTTGGGTTAAGAACTTTTCAGCTACTCTTTATAGAATTTTTGCCAATGATTTGAAGATAAGATATTATTTAAAAGTTTTATAATGTTAATGTACCAGACTTTGGTATGATGGTTAGAGTGTTTGCCAATGGCCCAGAAAACCTGGGTTCAATCCCATAGTTAAAACCTTTTGATTAAAAATTTCTATAACAATGGCCTGCGATTGGCTCACAGATCTTGGACATAAGAAAATGTATTCAGAATGAAGAGTGAACTAGAGACAATGCATATCAACACACTTGCCCAGTTGGATCTTTTGTTATAATAAGAAGCTTCTTTTATTTAGAATGATAAGAAAAAGAAAATTGTATTGTTATTTCTTATGGAGTCATGTTTACTTTCTTCATTGCCAGAAAACCTGGGTTCAATACCAAAGACTCAAAAAAATTATACTTGATACCTCCTTGCTTAACACTCAGGACGTAAGGATCAAGGGTAAAGTGGAGCAATCCAGGGAAAGGAGTAGCACCCTCCTCTACACCTTGGTGTAGTAGCTATTGAAAAGGGAGCCTTCAGGTCACCCTTAACTACAGTTGCCAACTTTACTTTTACTTTAAAACAGAATCGTGAAAAATATTTTTGTTGAAAAAAATCTGTCAAATGTACTCTAATAAGTAATCTATGACTCCAATAAAATTCTAAAATAAATTGAATCCTTAAAAGATTTTTAAAATTTATTCCAGTAGATATCAAACAGAACCATCAATTGAAATCTCATTGCAAAATTTTCTATAGACATACAGTCACTCACAACTTTCAGGAGGTTTATATGCTTCATTGATATCAGGTAACAGCTACTGATTAATTTCCTGGCTACTGAATTTCTGGAGACCATTTATTCTAGAAATCACACCAAATTTTTCAAACTGCATCATAAGCTTATGAAATATTCAAAATAATCATCACTTAGCCCTTTTGTTACCCAAAATATTTTTTAAAAAGGGAGCACAAAATATATTCAAACTCCCCTCCTGAGAGCAAATATCTTTGTTTAAAGCTATGCCATCATTCCAACAAAAGAAAAACTTGTCTTCTATGATCACTATATTAAACCTTTTTATGTAGTATCTGACATTATCTTGAACATGAAATATGGGGTTTATGTTATAGTAAAATTGCACTCATCAAGCTTACAGATTGAGAAGATTAACTAACTGAAAAATCATAATTTTTAACTTAGGAAGTATTTTGTCTTTTATAACAAAGAAAAATTTTGCTTAAAGGATTTAAATGAAAATGACTAAAATTGAATTTTAGACCTTTTCACAGAGAAATAGTAAATCTGATAAGAAAACTAGTTACAGTATGTATTGTAGTGTATATGTTTGGCAAGGAAAAGTGTGGTACATTTCTTTAAGTTAGATTCTTTATACCTTGCACAATTCATTAGAACAGGGAAGTGGGGATCCTCATGGCATAGTGGTAGTTTATTAAACTTTTACTAAATTTAGATATGGCACAAAGCCATATGAATGGGGCACCCAATGAGACTCAAACTCAATTGTGAAGGTTTGCTAATCTAGATTGCTAATTATTACACCACCTGAGATGCCCAATCCCCATGGTGTAGTGGTTAACATGCTGGACTGCAACATTGAAATAAGCAAGTTTGAATAACAGTTGCACTATAAGGTTTACGTTCAGACTAATACTTTTGGGAAAGTATGACCCCCCCCAAGCTATGGATTAAATAGTACCACTACGGTTCTTTTACAAGGATAGCTTTGGCATTAAATAACCCATGACAGTTGATATGCCATTATACCAAGAAACAAAACCAAATCTGTTCATTAGAAAACTTAATTAAGATACACTGAAGACACTTACTACACACTAGGCAGTTTGTATAGCCTATGAAAAATCCTGACTAAAGCTCAAGTGAAAACCATGCAAACAAAATTTAAAGCAGTTACTTTTCAATACATCTCTCAAAGAAAACAATGATACAATTTATACCTAATTTGCAATAAAAAAAATTTAAGAATTACACACTTCTTAAAAACAACATAGAGTCTTAGAAAAATAGCTAACTAAAAAAAAAAATAGCCTTTTTTGCAATATGACTATAGCTAAAGAATGGATAAACTATGTAGTGCTCTAAGGGTCTCTAAGGTTAATTGTGCTGTCAAAAAGCATGAGAATATCAGGTATTAATTATAATAGGGCAATTATCTATATGTCTGTTCAGATTTGACTTGACAATTAAGGCAGGCCAAATATTGGAAAATCTACAGAATCAGAAAGCAGTAAAGCAGAATAACCACATACCTGGATTTAAAGTCAAACTTTATACTATTTAATTTTTTTTTGTTTTCAATACCAGTAGTTGTAGTAGTAGTAACTTCCCAAATTTTGGACTGTTGGAGTAATTTTTTTCTGTTTAAAGCTAAAATTAATTTAAGGTCACAGAAAATAAAAAAGGCATTATTTCTCATAAGAAAAATTTAAATTCTGGTATCTTTAGAGTAAAGCCAGACTACTGAAAATACACACACTCACAAATTTATATCATCCCTTTTTTCTCAGTCCAATGCAGGACCTAAGTCCTCTCAAAAGTCTGTAAGGAATAAGAAGTAATGGGCTTTACATTGCCACACTGACCCTTGATATGTTGATAGTGAAGTTGAATTCAGAGTTGTCATTCTCTTTGACTGGTTGCCCTATCAGTGCTAGAGAGCACAGTTGGCTGTATTTTACTCATAGGGTATAATAGATGGATTGATGTTTTTCTCAAGAGGTAAAATGAACACAAACTGCCTTTGCCACAATTTGAACTCAGTTTGCTAATTCCATTTTCTGTAACCATTATGCTACCAATATGAATAAATAATTAAATGGCTGCTATATAAAACAAAATATTCTGGCTTGTTATTATCTATAAAAATAAAAATATATTTTTTGTTAAATATAATTCAGAAAATCCTCAATGTGATGTATGCCAAACAGCAACTTCATTTTATATGTGCAGTGGTGTGGAAAAGGGACCAGAAATGGAAGAAATCTTCATTCAACTCAGTCTGCAAGTCTAATCAGAAAGTTCTTTACAAAATGACTAAAAGAAAATGCTCAGTAAATTTCTTCTTTGTGACAACATTGCAAACTGTGTGTGGTGTCTGGCTTGTCAAAAAGACTCAAGAAAAGTTAACAATAATTATGATGAATATCCACACACAGTAATGGCTTTCAGAAGTTTCAAGTCAGCATAACAATTATAATGTCATAATTTCAGTTTCCGGATGTAAGAGAACAGCACAAAAAAGGGAAATTAAATCCTTCTCACAAATTACTTTTCCTTATGTATGCCTTAACTCCATCACTAAATGCTTCTTTTCACATCAACTACCAATCAGGTTTTGTATTTAAGGATAGGTGCACACTTACATTTGATAAGGAAAAGTCAAAGAATGAATATACCAAGTAAATAGAAATAAATAGGAGTTATATTTAAAGACAATTCAAAAGATGAGTGTTTTAAAAATGATTCTTAGAAGCAACTGAGATCATTTTTCATTGAATTTCCAAATGTCAATGGAGAGATATTTTGTGATATATATGAAATGAGTTTTATTCATTTTATTTTTTAGGTGAAGATTTATCACTCATTAACTAAATTCATTTATCATCATCATCATTATTATTATTAATTTTTACTAGTATTTTCTTTCATCTTTTTAATTTTACTTATTTTTTTTATTTTAGTTGGGAGGGTTATTTCTACAACAGTGAGAATAGTGTTATCAGAGAGAATAGTAAAGGATAAGCCCTTGGTGTGATTTGAACTCACATTCCCTTTACCCTAATTATCAGGACCAGCTGCATTACTATGCTATGAGAACAATAGATATTGCAGAATTTTAAGTTACACCTATAAACTCTGTTTAGAATATGGCCACCCTACCAAAACAAAAGTAAAAAGAGTGTCCTGAATATATGATATTAAACTGCATTTGATGGTGAGACTCCAATTTTAGAACAATGTCAAGTGTGCAGTACTCCTAACTGGCTATTACTCTCAGGTTCTCTCAGACTTGGAGTCAAATAGATGTTTGGAAATTATTAGTATTGGATAGGAATACTTGATGCATATAAACATGGAAAAGAAAAATTTCAAAATACTTGATACAAATAAAAAGGTTAGATCAGTGAAGCAGAAAAACCACATACCAGGATTTAAAATCAAAATTTATAATATATCAAGTCATTCTCAAAAGTATTTCTGTTTAAAATTTGACCCTTTGCAATTGTATCTTCCTTTTAAATAAATCTTTCTTATTGTTGCTACCTCTGTTCTATAATTTGCACCTCTCATAAAAAAAGAGGCAATAAAATTTTTTTTTTGTACTCAGAAAAAGTTGAAATTTAACTTGTATTATTTCAACATGTTACTGCTAGGTAAAACAATTTCAATTTTTTAGTCAAATAAATCATTACAAAAATAAGAAAAAATAAATAAATTAAATTAAATTTCCATACCAATTCTATATATAACAAAAATAGGCTGATAATTATGATTGATTGTGACTTAAATGAATAATTGACCTGCCAAATACACTCTGAAATAAAATCAGCTGTTTGACCTTTACTTTTGAATATTTCATGTTGATATGTGTCCATGTGAAAGAAAGCATTTTTGGTAAGGTATAAGAAGTATTACAACAAAATCACATATGTTACCACAGGATCAAATGCTGAACCAGAGAGGATGAGGCACTCAATCGACTACTCTTAAAAACAATACAATGAAAATAACTAATAGTTTTGTACTTGCCTAGTCTTAAAGACTATTGACAATATAGCAAGTTTTATATATATATATATATATATATATATATATATATATATATATATATATATAAACACCGATGCACTTTTAATAATAGTGAGGTCATTATAAAACAAAAATCCCTAGTTGAAATGACACATTCTTAGCTATTATTCTTGAGTTCTCTTCTAGATAATAGATTTTCTCTTTTTCTTTTTGCCATTAGCAAAAGAGGCAAATGTTAATCTATCAGATATTGTAATGGACTTTGAAAATACAATATAGAAAAAAAATACAATATGATACAAAGTTAAATCCTGAGAAATATTAACACTTTTGATTGCTTGCAAAATTGTAGGTTTGGTGGATGTTAATATATTATTCTAGTAGTAGAAACATCATACAGTTTCAAGTGGCATAAATGGTACCCCACAACAATGTAAAAACTCAAGTTTGATAACAACTGAATGTTCATTGCAATCATATCATTGTAAAGTTGAAAAATCATGATTTGACCCATTGTAAAGCAATGGGAATCTGTGTGTGCATGTGTGTTAGTATATATATATATATATATATATATATATATATATATATTTGATGGTTGATATCTTGAATTCAAGTATGACCACTACATAACATCATTTTGTAACAATAAGCAATACCTGTGTCTGAAGCTTTTTATAGTACACTGAGCCAATCCCACTCACTTCCAAATACATATTCAAAAAGAGCCAGTCTACTTCATATAAGGATATTTTTCATTATTGGTCCCTATCAAGGTAGGCTGTGGTAGAGGGTTAACAACTCTGTGCTGCCACTGCTTGGGTAAATAAAATAGTTATGAGAGAGTGGTTAAGTGCTTATAGACTCATATCTAATATTGTGGCATTCCAGTGATGAGACATTTTTTTTCAAACTATTTGGCATTAAGTCAGAGCACTGGTAAAAGTAGCAGGTTCATTCTTTTCCTAATAATATGAGTATATAGTGAACCTAAGTCTCGCCATGGTAATCACTATGCTATTCCACACTCCCATATGTATGTAAGTTGTGGGACATTTCAGCCACCATTTTTCCACCCCAGTTGTTTCAGCCTCACTTTAATTTTTAAAAATAAAAATTGATTTTAATTTAAAATAAAATACAACAACCATAATATAAAAATCTATTGCAAGGTACAATAACAGTTATGTCATAATTCATGTTTTTATATTTTTAAAATTTTTACAGTTAATTTTTGTTTTAAGACAAGTACCTTCCCCTTCCAAAATAGTGAAAATGTAATTTAAAATAAAACAGAATCACATAAGTCTAACACAGGTAAATACAACGTAATGGCCATTTAACTTTATATCTGTGCATTATACTTACTTTATTTAACTATTTCAATACATTTCTTAATTGCAACTGTAATAATTTTTTATAAATGGGTATCAAAAAGTTTGTTTATTTCAAATAAAGTTTATTGCTCATAATAAAGAATTAATTTTTTTTAGGTATTTTGGTAAAAAAAAAAATGGTTGTTAATTCATTTGATTGATTTTGTTTTATAAAAAAATTTAAAAATAGCTGTCAAAAGTTTTTAAAATATTTATAAAATAATACATGAATTATATTACGTAACTATAGATAAACGTACACTGCATTAGATCTACGTACTATTGCTTTTCATTTTAAATTATATTTCCTAACTAATTTCGTCTTTAAAAATAAAGTATGGCTTAAACGTCTGGGGGTAGAAACGTGCTCAGCTGAAATATTCCACGTACATACAGTATTAAGTTGTTTGGAAAATGTTAGGTGATTTAACCTTTTTATTAATAATAAAATGGACATAATTTTCCAGAGAGAGAACACGCACAGAATATGATTTTTATGTTAGTCTTACAATCTTCACACATGCATCAAATGATAGAAAGTGATAGGTATTAACTTCAAAGAGAACATGATATTCTAATTTCAAAATTCTAAAATATCAATAAAAGAATGAATGAAATTTTAATAGTATACTGACTTCTTTATAAAAATCACATAGTGGCAAACACTAATTATTCTTTGTGGTGAAAATGTTAATTTTATTGCTTTCCAGAATTAACTGATAGTATTTTTGATCCCACTCCATCAGTGCCATTTGGCATTATTGTGGTCAGAATCTTTTACTGTTTGAATCTTCTATATTTTTGTCTTTTAATAGCATATCAAACTTCGTAGGTTATTTAATGCCCAAGTCATCCTTGTAGAGGAACAGTAGTGGTACTATTAAACCTATAACTGAGAGATAAGGGGGTTCACACATTTCCCAATGGTATTAGTTCGAAAGTAAACCTAATAGCGCGACTGCAGTTCGAACTCACTAACTTTGATGTCACAGTCCCCCATGTTAACCACTACGCCACGAAGTCTCCCCCCCCACACACACACACACCTTGAATCTTTTCTGGTTCTCTTTTCCAAACTAAGTAAACATTTAAATTGAGATTCCCGAAGTCAAGCAACGAAATATCCAAGTTGCTTTATTTTACCAATGTTTCATATTGAAGAGTTTCCAAGCTACATCTGAACTACTTGGGTCCCATCAAGAAAAATAGAAAAACATTATTTTTTTTTCGAAACAAAGACCAAAACAATTTGTCAGTTTTTAAAAATAGTTTTTTTTAATCTTATTTTAGAATGGGAGTTCTGTTTTGAAATTAAAATACCATGTCTGATTTTCCGACACCATGTATACCAATCATTTTATCCTTACAAATATCAGCTTTGAAATTGCGCTCATGTTATTGAAACTGGAGTTGTATTTCTGCTATAAGGAATTTTCTTCTTACTTTTAGGGGATATTTTTGTAAAACATTTCCATACACACATCTTGAACAGTCAGAGCTGGTTTAACATTGTATTACTATTGTATATTTGACCCACATATAAAACCATAGAAATATCAATATTACTTCAAATCTGACAAATTGTTTTAGTAGAGGAAGGTCTTCTGAATACTGGGCCACAAAAAAATTGTCCAAAAAAATGTTTTTCGATTTTTTTTAACCGGGACCAAGATAGATCAGATGTGGTTTTTTTTTATTTATTTCAATTAAAGTGATTTTGAATGGCTTTAGTACACTAAGAGAAAAGCAGAAGAAACTTATATACCTATACCCCACGGTACTGGTGTGTGACACAAGGTTGGTTTAATGTGGAGACTAAGGAAAGCAAAAGAAGCCTCAAAACTTGCTTAATGTTTAGGTTAAACTCTGGAAGAAAAGTGCATTCAGCGCCAGCGCGTTCATATGAGATATATCCGTAAAAAAAAAAAAGTAAAAATAAAAATACAACAATAAAATATCTAATATTTTGATTAATCTGCATGCATTATTTCATTAAAAAAAAACCCAAAAAAACTGTAGCGTCTAAAAGTTTTAAACATACACACAACACTGGTCATTTAACAAATACCTTAGTGGCACTGGTCTGTTTGCTTAACCCTAGTGTTACCATAAAAAAAAGGAAAACATGTTTTCATAATATATTATTATCAAACAAAGTGATTGAAGTGGAACTTTTTGTTCCACTTCTGTCACTGTAAAAGAGCATTTAATTCTAACCATTTGTTCTTTGATCTGTTAGCCCAAATATTCTGTATTGTGAATTTAGAAGAGAGAAAAAAATTTTAAAAACGAAAAAAAAAAAACTGTAAAAGGGTCAACAAAACAACATTAGGCCATGTGAACCAGAGTCTCTTTATAAAACATTTCACCTCTCGCAAAATAAACTGTCAAGATGTTCATATCATCAAAAAATAAAGTACTTTTATGTTTATACTGACATAAATCAACTGGATAGCTCTCCATCAAAGGAATTGCTAACATTTTGTTCATTTTCATCGAGCCAGAGTGGTGGTGGTAGTAGTAGTCACATGACAGAAAAACAAATTTTGAGATTTTAGCAATGGTAATGTAAGTAATAATAATTGACACAGTATATTGATATTATTTATTATAATTTTAGGTTTAGTGTGGCAATTGGTATACAGATGAAAATTCATACAAATGAATACACTTGTAGATGTTAAAATTTTCAACAAATAAAATTTGAAAATTAAATATTTAATTGTATTTTCTTCATTAGAATTAAGATGGTTGTTTTCCTTGTTGATATAAACTTAATTCTACATAGCTTTTCGGCTTAACTTGTTTTAAATCTTCAAATAGTGCAATAAAGGTTAAAGAATAAAGTATTTACCTCTGCTTCCTACCAGACAGGATTTGACACTAGGTCTTTTTTTATAGTGGAGACCAATGCTGGACGTAGGATCGGTGTATGAATGCGTACTCTGCAAGCCTTTGCCAAGCTCCTGGCACGAAACCAGAAGACCTTGCTGGTCATAGCTTAAACCAGACCCGGAGGTCTAGTGCTATGCTTCTCTCTGCCTCCCACCAGACCGGACTTGACACAAGGTTTTCTTTATAGCGGTGGTTTAGGGGTAGGACGGGCAGGCGCGAATTGAAGCTTTTCATGCGTGACTCTCCAGTGTCTGAGACACATTTCGGCTGGCAGTGTTCGTGTCGAGCGGTTCGGTCGGGTGTGGCTCAGCACTGCATATACCTCTGGCCTCAGGGGGCCGTCCACCCAGGCTTTAACCCTCTTCGGAGGGATTAGGTTTATCGCCTGGCGCCCCGAAAAGAGGAATGCCGACGGGGCCCGAGGCATTTTTGGAACTGCTGGACGCGTCTGGGTTTCGGCCCTGCGACCGGACCCACCTAAAAACGGCCTTGTGTCACACTCATACGTTGGTGGGGCGTATTACAAATATCGGCGCGAACTGAAGCTCGTGCTCAACATAAGATCGGTGGGTGAATGCGTACTATGCAAGCCTTTACCAAGCCTCCCGGCACGAAGCCAGGTAACCTTGCTGGTCATAACTTAAGCCAGACCCGAACGTCTAATGCTATGCATGTCACTGATTCTTCGCCCAACCAAAGGTGGCCCAGCCGAAGCTGGAGACCATCCGGCCTCGAATCCTCTGTGACAAAGCTTAACAAGACCAGAAAGTCTAGTGCTATATTATCAATGCAGACCGCCCACCCGAAGGTGGCCCAGCTGAAGCCGAGCCATTCGGCCTCGAATCTCTCGTTGACTTAATACTCCTTCCGGCACGAATGCCAGACAGGAAAAGCAGGTATGCTTTGGTAGGCACAGATTACAACTATGAAGGCTTAAATTTCTGTAAGAGCAAGATTTAAAAAACTGAATTCTACAAGTGTTTCTTTTTCAGGTATATGTTTGCTATATAACTTTATCAAAGAAAAAAAATCTTATGTTAAACTAGGTTGAATTCGGTAGATTCTAATTTATAGTAGTGACAGTAATGATAATTTTTTTTGTTCATTATTACTAAAGAAGATGACCTTGTTAAATATTTTCTTCTATCTGGCATCTGTTCCATGACAGATTTTTAGCCATGTGTATATTTGAAGTCCCCATACCTTAGCTAAGTTTGTGAGTTATGACCTGCACTTGAGAAGAAACGGATTTATCAATAACCTCTCACTTTCACTGGCAATAATTTGGCATTTTATCAGAATGGAGCCATCCATTTTCTCCAACAGATGTATATATTAGATAAAGATCTTTTTTTTTTGTTTTGTTTCGTTTTTTTAAATTCCCATCCCAACATTCGTTAAATATGCTTCTTACAATAAAGTATATAACAACCTTTGCATCGACAAACAAAAACATTCAAAAAACTAGTTCAAAGTTACATTTACAAAGTGGAATCAAACAGGAATTTTTATGTAAACTTCAAAAAGACAGTGAAAAATTATTTCCTAATTTTTACGTATATTAAATGATTTACATACCATTCGGAAAATTTATTTTAAAAAAGTTGCTAGCTTTATTTTTATTATATTTCATGAAGCCAGTATAATGGGTTTTTTTGCTTTTTTTAAATAAGTTCTTTTAGTGGGAGAATAGTTTAAAACCAAATTTTGAAATGTATCTAAAATATTTGATGGCATAATTTTCTGTTACTGCTGCTATTATCATTTTTTGTTTAAGTTTGAAAACTAGCCTGAAAGAAATCATTTTTAATATTTCCATATTTTCATACCCATGCCTTGTTCAGATTTTATTTACATGGTCAAATGACCAGATATTTGACCCATGTTTTATATAATGAAAAAAAAAATTAAACAGTTTCTAAAAATACGTCATAAGAGTCATCAGCAATTTTAAACGCACATTGTTTGCTACTACCACTACTAATGCTGTTACTGCTACAAATATAGTCAGTATGTTGTTGAGAGCGTAATAACTTAGCTAAGTGGATTCTTTCGTATTTCAACTGGTGACTTTTCTTGTAAAACTTTCAAGTAGGATTGGTCCAACAGACCTTTACACATTAAAAGATAAATAATAATACCAGAAAAATAACTACACTTAATTGTAGGTACCTCGCATAGTGAAATGGTTAGCAAGGTAGCAAACCATTACCTGTGAGTTTGATTCTTATTGAATGTTCTGTATTTTGGACCAAATACAAAACTAGCAAAGTAAATTACAGCTACCATATTTAATACTATTTATTTAAAAGAAAGATGATCATGGCGTCTAGTTCTTATGTAAAATAATACTGATTTCAGTAAAAAAAAGGTTTTAAAAGAATAAAAATAAGATAAAAGACAGAAACATTAAACACAATGCAAAATGCTTGGTATGAAAATTAATTATTTTGCTTAAGCAACATCTTCAAATCCGGTTGCCCAGTCAGCTGGGGCTGTATAATACACCGCTGCAGAGGAGTAAGACCCCTTTCCAATGAGTGTCCTGGGTATGACACTAAACAATCTGATGATGAGGTTCCACTAATACTGGAGTTTTGGGGAATGCGGACCATCCCTTCATTGCCATTGCTCCCAGGTCCACTGTGGCCCGGAATGGTCGCACCTGATAGGTTAAATATGGGTTAAATAGAGTTAACTGCATACTTATGCTAAACTGAATTGTTTGAATTAGAATTGTTTGACTAAACTGAATAGCTTGAAATAGAAATGTTTTTGACAATTAAACTGTACTTACATTTAAACTGCGTGCTTATGCTAAACTGAATTGTTTGAAATGGAACTGTTTTTTTATATTGAAACTGTACGTACTCTAAACTGATTTGTTTAATATAGAACCGTTTTGACATTTAACTGTGTGTAAACAAAATCTATACTTATACTAAACTGAATTAGCTGAATTAGAACAGTTTGAATAAACTGAATAGCTTGAAATAGAAATGTTTTTGACAATTAAACTGTTGTTGCGGACCCGATAAGCTCGTCGGCCCCGCAAAAATCTTTACGGGTTTAATGCGTGTGAGTGTAGTGACAGCCAAAGACAATGAAGGAAGACAGGAGGCGAGATAACAGATACAACAAAAGTGACGTTTTTATTGCCGGAATTACAAACGTGTATGTAAATGTCCGTGGCGGTTGTATGTAGTCTTCAGCTAGGATGGGTTACGTCGATAGCTGGTATGGTCAAGTCGTGGTTGTGCGCAGCTGGACGGTCGACGAAGGTAGCTGGCGTAGGTCGAGTCGTGGAGATACAGCTAGATGTTTGATGCGGGTAAGCTGAGATCGGTCGGGTCGTTGAATGCAGCTGGATGGTCGTTGCGGGCAGCTGAGGTCGGTCGAGTCGTTGAATGCAGCTGGATGATCGTAGCAGGTAGCTGAGGTCGGTCGAGTCGTTTTGGTTGCCTGCCGGTACGGCGAGTCGTCGTGGCTAGTTGTTGCAATGCAAGGGCAGTCCGTAACAGCGAGTCGTTACGTGGACTGGATGCTGTCTTGCTGGAGCGTCGTGGTCGGTAGATCGATATCCCGGTTTTGACAGTACGTTAAGTTAACCCGGGGGGGGGAGGTCGATGTGGTTGCTTGCCCGTAACAGCGAGTCGTTACGTGGGCCAGATGATGCAATGCTAGGGTAGTCTGTAACAGCGAGTCGTTACGTGGACTGCACTACAGGAGCGTTTGTGATCGGTAGCTATGGCTCGTATTGTTGACGGTACCTATGGGTTTGTCGTGCCAAATAGCTGTGTAGGCGTATAGTTGACGGTAGCTATGGCTTTGTCATGCCAAAGCGGTGGTGGTAGCTAAAGCTTTTCGCGCCAAAGCTGTGCGAGCGTATCGGACGGTAGCTAAGGCTTTTCGTGCCAAAGCTGTGCGGTAGCTAAAGCTTTTTGAGCCAAAGCTGTGCGAGGGTCTCGGGCGGTAGCTAAGCCTTGCGCGCCAAAGCTGTGAAGACGTATCGAGACGATAGCTAAGGCTTGCGCGCCAAAGCTCTGCACTGTCGAGCGAACAGGCCAGGAGGCCGAGGCTAAGATTGGCGTTATCTTAGCGCTGCGCGGATGGTGGAGCGGTAACTAAAGGCAAACCCTTGCCTTTAGCGCTGCGCAGCCAAACGGACGAGCAGAATCGAGCGATTGTTAAGACCGGCTGGTCTTAGTGAGTCCTCTTCGAGTTTGCCTCCTGGCCGTCAATTTCAACTGGTCGTTAATGACTGCCAGAGATACTCCGACCCGCAGAAGGAGACCTCTCAAAGCCCTTAAAAAGGACCGTAAAAAAAAAGGTTGAATCTGCCACTAGAAGTGGCAGTGAGGTGGGTGCAACCACGATAACGTAGGACCCGAGCCGAGTGGCCCCTGAGAGCGTCCGCGTAGACCTCTGGTATTTTTCGATGCGTCCCACCAACGCACAAATATGACACAAGGCCGTTTTTAAGGTGGGGCCGGTCGCAGGGCCGAAGCCCACACGCGTCCAGCAAGGCCAAAAATACCCTCGGCCCCGTCGGCATCCCCCTTTTTGGGCACCAGGCAATAACCCTCCCCGAAGGGGGTAAAAGCCTGAGGGGATGGCCCCCTGCGGCCGGAGGAAATCTCCAGTGCTGCGGCACACCCGGCAGAACCGCCCAGAGGTAAGACGGCTACCGAATGCAACCCAACAACTCGAGAGGAAAGGCCACACACAAACGCACTAGAGCGTCCGCGGGGACCTCTGTTATTTATCGTTGCGTCCCACCAACGCACGAATATGGCACAAGGTCGTTTTTAAAGTGGGTCCGGTCGCAGGGCCAAAGCCCACACGCGTCAGGCAAGGCCAAAATTACCTTCGGCCCCGTCGGCATTCTCCTTTTTGGAGTGCCTCAGGCGCCAGGCGATAAACCCACCCTCTGAAGGGGTTATAAGCCTGGTGGGTGGCCCCCTGAGACCGGAGGAAATCTCCAGTGCCGAGGCACACTCGGCAGAACCGCCCAGAGGTAAGACGGCCTACCGAATGCAACCCAACAACTCGAGAGGAAAGGCCACACACAAACGCCCTAGAGCGTCCGCGAGGACCTCTGTTATTTATCGATGAATCCCACCAACGCTCGAATATGGCACAAGACCGTTTTTAAGGTGAGTCCGGTCGCAGGGCCGAAGCCCACACGCGTCCGGGAAGGCCAAAAATACCTTCGGCCCCGTCGGCATTTCCCCTTTTAGGGGCGCCTCAGGCGCCAGGCAATAACCCCCCCCCCGAAAAGGGTAAAAGCCTGGGAGGATGGCCCCCTGAGGCCGGAGGAAATCTCTTTCTTAGCTGTAACGGCCGGTTAGAGTCGAAAAAGGGCTTCATCATTTCCGGCCGCGCCCGGATGTTATTTCTCTAGGGCGAAGGTGTAATCCGATCTGTTTATGTTCGTAGGCCGGTCGCGGCACTGTGTACTTATGCTAAACTGAATTGTTTAAAATAAAACTGACTATTTGCATAAAAATGGATTTGATGTTAAATAACCTACAAAGGTTGATATGCCATAAAACCCAACCAACCAACCAACATCAAATCCTGTTCTTTCATAGCGACTTAATTCTGACAAAGATTAAAATAATTTTTATTATGACGTGAAAAAAATCTTACCAAAAGAAAAAGAAGAAAATAATAAATTCTAATTCTAAATTAGATTTTTTTTTATTCCTGTATAAATTATAATAGTGGAAAAGAAATATTTTGTGAGTTAACTTTGTTATATTGTATAAGACTAATTTCAAGTGTTATTAGGATTGATAAAGATTATTTCACTGATTATGTATATTCATCTGCAACATCATGACAAATTTTTTTTATGTATTTGTTTACTTATCTGTCACATGAAGAAAAAACAAATGAAGGGCAGATATACATCGAAGTTATAGAATATGTATTTATTTACAATTAACAGGTAAAGAGAGCATGCTGAAATACATGAACCGTTTTACAATATGCAAAATAGAAGTAAAAAAAAAATGAATATGCTAATTTTTAATAGAGACTCAGTATTTGCAATTACCCAATGGAAAGACTTGGTAAAATAATTCATTAGTGAAATGTTAATAATTTAAAAGAAATGAAATTTCAATAATAATTTATTCAAAATTTCCAAGAGATTTCATAGCAATACAAAAAGAGAAAAGACAAAACTGATTCTTAACGGCTTGATACACAGGTGTGAGTGATTACATTCTGCCATGGTTGGCCAAAGAGGTGTCAGTTTTATGCTGTGCTTTTTTTTTGTTATGAGCATGATGACATCGTTGTGAACAAGACCCAATTCAACAAAATTTGCGCTGACAATTTTAAAATGTATATTTCTTTATTTAATCTAATTTATGAGACTTTTAAAGATCTTGTTTAAATGAAATTTGCTGAGTAGATATCTCTCTACTTTTTATCTATAAACTGTGCATGTGTCATTGTTCTACACATTGTGGAAATTATATAAAATTATAAAATTTAATGTATTTAATGTATATTTAAATCATAAAGTTATTTTGGAATTCAGTGAAAATTATACTAAAGTTACATCTGTGAATGATAGAAAGCAATTAATCTTGTCACAAGACCATTTCAATTTCAATTCCTTCCTACTGGTTAGGAGGTCTCCAAATTCTGGAATTAACACTGTCCAAACTCATTTTAACTTTAGCTATGATAATGTTTCTACCAAATACAGAAGTGAGCAACGCAGTTGGATTCCTTTTGTGCTGGTCTTGTTGATAGGGCGTTATTGTGTTTGCTATCAGAATTATCTCATTTGTTTCAAGTAATAAAAAAACATATGTGAAAAAAAGAGAAGATAAAAATCATTAACTTTGTTATCAAAGCATGTAATGTTTCTTTGCAATTTGCATACAACAGACAATCTCAACGGTTTTCAATTGTATTTCATACCACCTAGCTGTATAAAAACTGACAGCTGCAAATTATCAAAATCATGAGAATGTTTGCTAGAACTGTTTTCATCGGCATTCATGTTTGTTATTAACTCTTGCTGTTGCTACTATCAGTCGTATATTTATTTACCAAACATATTATGCAGTAAATCAACAGATAACATTGAGTTGTTTCTTTACTTTATCTTGTGCCATCAAGTAAGATGGCTATTTAAAGGTGACTGTAGATATTTTACCTGCCTTCTTCTCTTGAGGGCCAGATGCAACACAAATTAATTGTGGGACAGCAAAAATAGTTCAGTTCTTTTTGCATTTCTCAAGCATTAGAGAATAACCCTCCTCCTTTTTTAGTGCAGTGGTGTTAGGACTTTAGGGGAGATAGCCTTCTGAATCTGAGATAATTTATCCTTATCCATGAACGAGTGATAGGAGGGATTTACCTGTGCTTGGTAAACAATCGGAAAATGATCATAGAAAAAGATCCACTCGTTTTTTGTAGTGCCCACCAAAATACACCTGAAACCCCAGGTGGTAATTCTCCAAGGAATAGATTGTTGTCGATTAACCTTAACCAGGTGGTATAGCTCATAACAATAGGCTTTACAGATGCTAGAAAAGTGCACATTATCGTGATTTAGTTGGGTTTTTTTTCCTGACCTTCTGTTTCTTTTTTGTAACCACTTCTACTGAGGTGTCATGAGGAGATGAAATCAGCAATCTGCTGCTTTCCTCTTCATTTGTTTTCTTGAGCAATTGTGTAGGTTTTTTATAGGATGGAGTTGCAAGCCCTATGACGTCTGGTTTTGAATGCAGAGTTTTTTCTTCTCGGCCCGTTGCCTTACCAAAGCTTGGATTGGTTGGTTTTACAAGTCAACTTTTGTTGGATTATTTAATGCCAAATTCTTTTTTATTATTATTATTATTATTATTATTATTATTATTGTTATTCCTTGAGAGTTTTTCACATTAGCGTTAGTTGATGGTCTTTCACGGGAGTTTGAGTGACTGCAAGTTTCCTTAAGTCTTCAGGACTCTTCTCATTATTCTGGCCGATCTTAATAATGCAGTAGTTTGGATAGTCTCCACCCGTCTTCTTATTTCCAAGTTCTCCGGTCCCTTTATTAATGCTTTGGCGACTGTACCAAGAACACCAATTACAATTGGTATAAACATCACTTTCATGTTCCACAGTTTTTTTTTAATTTCCTAGCAAGATCGAGGTATTTATCCTTCTTTTCACTTTCTTTCAATTTTACTCTGTGGTCAGCCGAGACAACAAAGTCCACAATTTTGCAAGTTCTCCTTTTTTTGTTGATTATCATAAGGTATGGTCGTCTGGCCGAGATTAGGTGATCCGTTTGTATGTCAAAATCCCATAGGAGTTTGTGTGTCTCATTCTCCAGGACAGATGTTAGGTTGTGCATATACCATTTGTTCGTATGGTCAGATTTAAACTTCTTGCACAATTCCCAGTGGATCACTTTGCCCACCGAGTCATGTCTAGTCTTATACTCTTTCTGTGTTAATTTGCTGCATTCGCTTTTATTATTATTATTATTATTATTATTATTATTATTTTACTAGTTAGCTTATGGTTTCTCACTAGAGTTTGAGTGATCGCAAGTCTCCTCAAGTCTCCAAGACTTTTCTCCGTATTCTGACAGATCTTAATGTTATAGCTTGGATGGTCTTCACTCACTCTCTTATTTCCAAGTCCTCCAGCCTCTTTACGAATCCTTTGTTGACTGTATTGAGTGCACCAATTACGATTGGTATCACCATCACTTTCATGTTCCATAGTTTTCTCAGTTCTCTAGCAAGGTCTAGGTACTTATCTCTCTTTTTACTTTCCTTCAGTTTTACCCTATGGTAGCTGGAACAGCAAAATCCACTATTTGGCAGGTTCTCTTTCTTTTGTTGACTATCACTAGGTCTAATCATCTGGCCAGGATTAGGTGATACGTTTGTATCTCAAAATCCCACATAATTTTGTGCGTCTGATTTTCCAGCGTGGATTCTGGGTTGTACATATACCCTTTGTACATATAGTCAAATTTAAACTTCTTGCACAATTCCCAGTGGATCACCTTCCCCACCAAGGTGTGCCTAATCTTATATTCTCTTTGCACTAATCTGCTGCATTCGATTATTATGTGATTGATCGTTTAATCTCTATCACCGGATAATCTACATCTGCTACTTAGTTGCTTCTTGTTTATTCTTGCTTTGACTTATTTAGTCCTTATGGCATTGTTTTGTGTTGCTATCAGAAGAGATTCAGTTTCTCTCATATATTTTCCCTTTCTTAGCTATATTCAAGTTTTCTTGAGTGAGATTTTGCTTATTTGTCACTTGAAATGTCTGTACAGTTATTTTTTTCCAATTTTTGTTTTCTGATCATTGTAATTCTGTTGATGCTTGTGTTGTCTGTATTGTTTCTGGTTGCTGTTATCAATCAGTCTACTTCTGCTTTTTTATGTAGTCTTTGAGTTTTTGTATCGATGCCTTGATGCTGGTAAGTCCTCTTCCTCCTTCTTTTCTTGACATTTATAGCCTGTCTACATCAGCTCTGGAATGTTAGGCCTTATACATCATCATGAGTTTTCTTGTTCTCTGGTTCATTTGTTTAAGTTTTTCCCTCATCCACTTCAAGAATGGTCCTGAGTATTTAAAAGGGAGGCAGCCCAGGCATTTATCCCTTTGATGAGATTTCTGCTATTTAGTTTGGTTTCCAGTAGTTTCATCATTATTTTTTTTTTTAAGTAACTATTCCTATTTAATAATAATTATTTGTCTGTACACAGTTATATGGCTTTAAGTATTTCAGTGTAATATTTATAATTTCCAAAAAGATCTATTTGATCCATGGGTGAGACTCTAACAGCTACCACTACTCCTGGTCAGAGTGGACCTGAGAGTAATAATAATAAACGGATACTATACTATTCCCAGAGTTTCTGAACTGGGGTCTCATCACCAGATGCACTTTACTCAGGGTACCCCATTCCTCTGATACTCTTTCTCTATCCATCCTTATTATCCATTATTCCTGACAGGTCCTCCAAATTACATCCAGTGTCCACACAGAGCTGATGTAAGTTCTTGTAAGTTGAACAACATTGGAACATCCATGTGTAGAGGTCCACAGAAGAACATCACTTATTGAGTTCATCCCTGCTTCTCTGGCAGTGCCCTGCATGTCTTGTTTGTCTTACTTGGCTTGGTTTGGTTTGTTTGGTTTTCTGGCATATCAACTTTTATCGGTTATTTAACGCCAAATCCATTTTTATGTAAATAATCTGTTCTATTGAAAACAGTTTCGTTTAGCATAAGTACACAGTTTAATTGTCAAAAACATTTCCATTTCAAACTATTCAAGCAGTTATATGTAATAATTCAGTTAAGTGTAAATACAGTTTTAATGTCGAAAAACAGTTCTATTTGAAATAATTCAGTTAAGCATAATCACGCAGTTTAAGTGTAAGTATGGTTTAAGTGTCAAAAACGTTTATATTTCAAGCTATTCAGTTTACTCAATTCATTTTAGCATAAGTATGCTGTTAGTTCTATTTAACCCAAAGATAGGGCCTTATCAGGTGCTACCACTCTGGGCCAGAGTGGACCTGGGAGCGATGGCAATGAAGGGGTACTCTGCATTCCCCAAAGCTCCAGCACTGCTGGAACCTCACCATCAGATTGTTTAGTGTCATATCCAAGACACTCGTTAAGGGGGGTCTTACCCCTCTGCAGAGGTGCAGTCAGTGTATTCTACAGCCCCAGCTGACTGGGCAAATCTTACTTGGATATTTTTTTAGATAAGAGGTAAGTGGCTGTATAGCTGCTGTTTTGTGGGATGTTGCTTCCAGGATTTGTTCAGAACAGCCTGTAATATTCTAATGTAGTTCCCATCTAGCTTTTTATCCAAGTGTTTAGTTAGTGTTTATGTGGTGCATCCATTCAGTAGTATTGACACAGCCACTGCTTGGAAGAAATCTTATTTCATTTTATCAGAAAAATCAGATTTACATATAATTGATAAGCTGTCGATAGTAGTTAACATCTTCACTAGGTGCATATTGACATCACTTTCAATAGAAGAGATATTGCTGCTGAGGTATGTGAACTTGTCTACTATGAAAAACTGTTTATGATGCTTAACTTTAACTTAATGAAACAATATTTATAAATTTATGTATCAAAATAAGAACAAGAAAACATGTAAAGTAGAATTTCCAATAGTGTCGACACTGCTGTATGGATGCACCACTTGGACGCTAACAAAACGGCTGGAGAAGAAGCTGGACGGCAATTACACAAGAATGCTGTGAGCAATATTGAACAAGTCCTGGCAGCAACACCCCACAAAGCACCAACTATACGGCTGCCTGCCTCCCATCACGAAAGCTCTCCAAGCTAGACGAACCAGACACGCAGGACACTGCTGGAGAAGCAGAGACAATCTCATAAGGGATGTACTCCTATGGACCCCACATATGGCCGAGCAAAAGCAGGACAACCAGCTCAAACATACATACAGCAGCTATGTGAGGATATGGGATATAGCCCAGAAGACTTGCCGGAGGCGATGAACGATAGGGAGAAGTGGCGAGAGAGGGTCAAGGATATCCATGCAAGCTGCATGACATGATGATGATGGAGTATTTGCTACAACGTTAACACTTGTAGATAATTGGTAGGTTATAGTTAATTATACAATCAGGAATGATTAACTCTCTAAATTTTTATGTATTTAGAAAAGAAATCACAATACAAAATTCATGCAGAAATTTTAATCCATCTTGACTTACTGTACATATATGACAAATGTCCATAAAGTAAATTATGAACATTTACTAATCCAAAAGGTTATTACTATACAAATAAAACATGATTTACTTGCAATGCTATATTACTTTTCCAAGTTGTCACTATTGAGATCAATACACTTCTCCCATTGATATATGAGTATATATGTGTGCATAAATACCCTCCTCAAAGAAAGTGGTATGAAGCAACTGAGATCTAATGAGATAACAATTTCTCAACTTTTCATGGATAATTTTATGGACCAATACCTTCTTCAGCCATATGACAAAGTTTGTATTATCTGTCATCTTGAAACAAAGGTTCAACATGTGAAATATTGTCTTCTGTTTTTGATGAACATGAATGTTTTACTCAAGACTTTTGCAGATTTGTATGACTCTGTGAGTATACTTATAATAGACCAATACCTGCTTCTTGCTCATTACTTATTCACCATACACAGCAACATGTTCAAAGTGAATATCTGCTGGATTTTTACCCTTGACATACAAAAGTCTTATCAGGCCTCACACATCTGTTTGTCTATTGTTTTATGATGGCAGTCATATTTATTGTAATGCCATGCATGCATCTGATCAACTATAAGGATGTTCTGGCTGATGCAAAAAATATTGAATATCTTTGGTTGCTCTGTGTTTACAGCTTTTATAGTGTTTTCATTCAAGTTGATTTGTGCCAGTCTGCATCTTACTTTTCAGATATCCCTTTACATCAGGTAAATGGTATAACTTAACTACATGAAAAGTACTGCAAGAAAGAAATTTTTAGCAGTCATGCAGGCCATTGATAATAAGTTCCATCCTCAGTGAATATGAAAGAATTTAGGTCCTGCTCCAGAGTAGAATGATTAAGAAAGATGAACATCTAGCTGCTTATATAACTTTAAAAACATTAACAGATTTCTTTTACTAAGACTGATTATGATAGATTATAAACATCTAGCTAATTGTGCAATTTCTAAACCTCTACCAGGTGTTTCTTGCCCAGACTGTTATAAATCCCAAACATTTAGCAAGTTGTGATAATCTCAGAAATTCTATGCGGTATGTTTCTTGCTAAGACTAATTACAATATGTCTTAAACTAGCTGGTTATGATAATCTCTGAGGTTCTATGTAGTGTTTCTTTACAAGAGTAATTAGGATAGATCCTTAACTTAATTAGTTATGCAACATTCTGTCTGGTCATTCAAAGACTGCTTCCATGTAACCCAGTGGTACATACTGCATGGTCAGTTGTTTGGCAATTAAACTGGTTGCTCCATGAAGCTTACCTGATACAGATTTTATCTTTATACTGCTGGGTGTTTAACCCAGTAGTATAAAGATGAAAAGGTAGCTGAACCCACTTGTGTCTGCAAGATCATTTCTTATATCAGGGCTATGATTGGCCATTTTTCGCTGTTAGTCCACTACTAATTGTTCTGGACCACACCTTGCCACTAGATCAAGATGTCAAGAAGCAATTTACAGTTACCATGAAGATAAAAAACAAAGATTGCTGCTCTGAGTCCCAAGTCTCATCAAGTTCAATGAAATCAGAAATGACAAAGAGTAGGGACCAAACCAACAAAGATACCTTGATGAATAAACCTCAAAAATTATAATTTGGGGGTTGGAAGTAAGGCTCCAGTAATAAAAAAAAGCAACCCTCAATAAACTGATACATCAGCTTTCACATAGATTGATAGCAGGTAATAATAAACTTTGTTGACCATAATGGAATGCATCATTTAATTTGTTGAATGCTTCAATGATAGTTAGGATTTACTTGTGTCTACCATTATCTAGCACCAGAAAGGATCAAAATTACTCCTGCTTCAAACAAATGCACTTAGCATAATGGTTCTCATCATAGGAAATAGACCTGGTGATTCAAGTTTAAATCTCGGACAAGCTTGTTTGTATTTCACAGCACTAATACCCTTGGACAAGGTATGAATCTGATTATTCTTCCCTAAGCTATGGATAAATAGTAAGGCAAACAGAGCTCTTTAACCTTGGTATGGAAGTAGAGTTGAGTAAATATATACTTCAAACACAAATCCATATGACATTACTCATCAAATAGGTGGAAGAAACCAAGTTTGAGAGATGATGAAGTGTGGAGGACACTGGTTGGTTTTGTTTTGTTTCTTTGTTTAATGGCATACCAACCTTTGTAGGTTGTTTAATGCCAAAGCTATTCTAGAAGAACAGTAGTGGCACTATTTAATCCATAGCTGAGAGGATAAGGGATTTCATACCTTTCCCAAGGGTATTTGCCCGAAAGTGAGCGTAATAGCACGACTGGAGTACAAACTCGCTTACTACGATTCTGCAGTCCATCGCTTTAACCATTACACCACGAGGACACCCTCTATGAGATCTGAGTGTGCTTGACAATATAATTAGAATAATGTGCAAACTTAGAGCCCCTATCAAATGTTTCTTGCCAATAATAATTAAGATAGATCCTAAACTTCTTGAAAGTTATGCAACCTCAAAATCTGTATCTGGTGTCTCTTCCTAAAACTCATAATCAACTCAAAAAATGTTAAAGTTTACAAACAAGTGAATACTTGTCACCAAAAAAACTATTAAAAATCAAACACATAACAATTTACAGGAACTTTCAAAAATATCTATATATCTTTACTTCTAAACACATATTCACAATCACACACGAAAGTAAATGGTGAATTATATTTCCATTATTTTTCTATATAAATATACAAATCTATAAGATACACTGAAAATTTTTACAAAAATCACTCTCACAAGATTCAAATTAGGTAATTGAGTACTATAATTAGTACTGAAGATTATGATGAAAGTAATACCAATTTGGATGTAGAAAATATCAACTGATATAATTTAACTATATCTAATAAAAATATATATTCAATAAAACATCTTTCCTCTATGGATTTGTTATAACAGTGCATGCATAAACTGTAAATTCACTTACAAAGAAATTCAATTAAAATCTAATTCTGTTCATTTCTCTTCTGTAATATTTAATACCATGAGTCTAAATATTAAAACACAGCATATATTTGTTATTGTAATGACAAAGACATTTATCAGGTTTTGTTTTCTTTGTTTAAAAACTTTGCTAGAATAAAATATGATGGTTACTTTGACACCATGTAAGTAACATGAAAAAAATGATTGTGAATAGAACCTTTTACAGTGTTCTACAGTGGAAAAAAACAAATATAATTCTGGAACCCTGATTATCTAGTCATGAAGAGTATTTCTTTTTTGTATTACCTATTTTTTCATTGCGGTGTGTTGTATAGTGGCTCGTACCACATGACTTCCGGTATCATGGAAGTATAAAAGACGCTGTGTCTTTTAAGCACGTGGAAGCAGAAGCAGAAAGAGAAGCAGAGAGATAGCTCTGAAGGACATCGGTCAGTAATAAAACTGACTTCAGACGTAACACCAACAACGCGAGACTTATAATACTCGTCAGACTGTACCACTTGAGTTAATAAATAATTAATTCTACTTTGCAGTGTATCTTTTCCTTATCACGATACAACATGATGATAGAAAATTTAAAGATTTTATTACTTATAAAACTGCCTAATGAACCTTTACTCCAGTCAAATGTATTGACCAATGTCCTATTTCTATTAATAAGGTATTTATATTAATCAGGTAAACTGAGAATAAAAAATAATCTGATAATGAGTGCATCTATTTAAAAGAAGATTAACAAATTAAAAACTGGAATATGAAATGAATTATCAAATAGCAATCAGGGGTTTTAAAAGTAATAGAACTGCTGTTCCATTTCAAAACAAAGTCTATTTTTAGAAATAATTCAGATTGTGATTATATCATTAATTGATATGTTTAGACTAGTGTCCTTATCTTGGTTGTAATTATAGTTACAACTTATCAGCTATTCTACCCTTTTTTATATGCCTGTCATTATCATTAACCTTTAAGGAATTTCAAAACAAACCCTTCCTTCAAACTTCAAGCGATAGACTGTTCTCATTCCATTGTCTATACTTAGAGGATATCTCATAACAGATAATTCTTATATGTTAATTCGTTTTTGAGATATCTCTTTCCTCTTCTATTGAATCAGGATATATAAATTTTTATTCACTACCTAACCCAGGGATTGAATTCACAACCAGCAGGTAGCTAGATGCACTTAAACAATCCTTGGAGCCTTAAATGGTGCAATTGTTTTTAATTTATGTCTAATATCCTTTCTTTTTAATTTAAAGATTACATGATTATGTCAGGTGTGTTAAATAACTGTTAAGAGATAAGGACATAGATTTTATTTCTGAATAACTCTCTTCAATAAATAAGTATACTGAATTGTCAAATCTCTCAGTGTTTAAAAAATATCACAATAGATATATATCATCAAAAACTGATCTTGACCTTTCAAAACATCAAGGTTACCAGTGATAATAGCAATCATCATCATTGTAGAGATGAAATGAAGTTATGACATTTGCATTAGATTAGTGTTTCCCAATCTTTTATACTATAAACACCCTCTATCATCATGTGTACACCCTTTCCTTACTCCTTAAAAAATAATATTACTATTACATTCCAAAAGAGTTTATTTAATTTAATCTTAATGACTGTATGTAGACAATATAAATAAGATTTATAACCTTAATCTAGAATTATTAAATAGACAGTATCAATAAGATTCTTGTGATTGATGGTTTATAAAAAATAAGTATATTCATGGGTCTAAAATTATGAGCTTCAAATACTGATCACTCCTGTTGGTTTTCTTTCTTGAATAAAATGTCTACTTTACCAAGTAGGATGTTGAAAACGAAAGTAACATCTTTGTTAAAGTTTCTGGCTATTGGGTACTTCTCAGGAGAATCATCAGTGAACAAAACTAGTAACTGCTTTACTTTGTAAATATTTGAAAATAGTGATCATCTTCACCAAGTTGATTGTATCAACCAGTCCACCAAAAACCTTTTTTTCAAGTCCATAAAATGTGCCTTGTAGTCAATTACGAGAAAAATCATATTGTCAGGAAACACTTCCAGGACATGATCACCAACTGGATACTGTTGCAAACAACTAAAGCTGGTAAAATTATTTTGGTAGAGATCTGCTTTCCATAACTTAGAGACAAAACACAAAATGCTACTTTTCAACTCAATAATCATCTTTTTTGCGACATGCTGGTTGCTAATCAGCCCATTCAATTTGTCAAAATATCATCAAAAGTACCATATTCGCGCACACATAGAAGCTGTTGGGAGTCAGTACAGCCCGCAGGAACTGACTTCAGCCAAAATTTTAGACCTTATATATTCTTAAAACTCCCATGCAACCCACATAGCCACACCTCTTCACCTATGCAATGCTTGTTTTTCATTGACCATGGTGTACACCCACACAATGCTTATTCTCCATTGGTCATGCAATCCTTGTTTTCCGGTAGTCATTTTGTTGATTTTATCTACGGCTGGATGTATCTGTCAACTACATCTGCTAGGTTCGTCACAGGTCAAGGCAATATATTACAGTTTGATTATTTTCTAATCTCCTCAAAATTCAAAGTCATAAAAGGTGATGAATTGCTTCAAATATTGTCCTTTTTGAAAGCCAACATACAGAAATTGCTTTTCTACATCTCAGCAAAAACTTTCAGGGCAAACATAAATGTCTAGTGTAATTGTAATTGTCTCCAATGACTAACAAAATGATAAACTGAAATCCTTAAAATCTATGTAAACATGAGGAAGAAGAAAAAAACTGACTGTTCCTCACCATAGTCTCATCCACTTGAACATTAAATGATCTTTTCTGGAATTCAATGATGAGCTGATTCTTCACATTTAAGATCATATCATCAATGTTGAACTAAAGTATTGTTGTTAAAAACTATATCTGAGATTGAATCATCAGAACTTTGTAAGACTGTCTTTCTGAAAACTTATAATGCAGGTAGAATCAAATCTTAACAAATTGTGTGCAGTACTTCATACTTATCAGTAAGAAGAAATATTAGATAGATAGCAACCAGTTGTACACTTTGTATATATATCTGTGATTTGAACATCAATTGTAAAGTCTTGAGAACATGTATACTTTTCTCATATCTAGCTTTCAATTCTTGGAAATACTGATTAGTAGCTATCTTTATCAGCATGCTCTCCTGGATGTATCATTAATTTTGTTGGTGTTATTGGGTCATTATATAATATCTGTTCACATATCAAATATAGTAGCAATGTTTTTCTTGAATGGGAAGGCTATAAAGCCACATTTAAGACATTCAACTAAATTGTTGTACACTTTTTTCTTAGTTGAGATTGTCATGATGTTTTAAATCAGAATGTTTCAATCTGTGCATAGGTAAACTGGATTCTAACTTGATGTCTACTGGCAGTGGTTAAAACAACATATTAAATTACCTAATTAGATACCTAATTTAGTATTTTTCTGCACATAATATAGTAAAACTACAATACTAGATTAGAAATCCAAATACTATGTAAGATCCTTAATCAAAATGTTTATTTACAAAGTATAATGCAATGATTCATTACATAAAAGTAAAGTTAGCGACCATAGTCGAGGGTGACCTGAAGGCTCCCTTTTCAATAGCTACAACACCAATGTGTAGGGTAGAGCGCTACTCCTTTCCCAGGATTGCTCAACTTTACCCTTGATCTGTACCTTATAATGCTGAGTGTTAAGCAAGGTGGCATCAAGTACCATTTTTTGAGTCTTTCGTATGACTCGACCGGGGATTGAACCCAGGTCTCCCAAGCCATTGGCGAACACTCTACGAATATTCATTGCACAAAGTTTAGAACAAACTAGTTTAGAACTTTTTATCTAATTAACAATACCTTAATCATCCACAGTAGACCATCATAGTTAAGAAATCACTCCTAAAGAGTTATGAAACCTCCCACCCTTTAGAACTCTATTCACTACATCCAAATCCTCCTAGAGTGCTATGTACCCCTAAAAATCTTAAATACCTCCAAGGGATCCACCTGTACCCCAGATGGGAAATGGAGCTTTAAATAATTTGTTATACGTTACATAGAAAGATGTAAAATATTTTTCATCATTGACATTCAATCTCAAGTGATTGCTGTTATCAGTCAAGTGCTTAAATGAAAGTGAAACCTTGTGAACTACTGATATTACATTAAATTTAGATTTAGATGTAAATTTCATAAGGTATTAAAAACAAACAAATAAATATTAAAAGTTTTTTTGAAAAAAAATGAACATAGAACAGACCTAGGAACATTAGTGGAAATACAACAAAAAAAAATACAAAATTGAAAATATTTATTTGAATAATTTCTGGGATAATGGAAATGTTTAAGATCAGATTTTCAGGGAAAATTCGAACAAAAAGGGATTGAGAATTATTTTGTATGGTTAATTAACTGAGAGAAATTTATTGGTCTATCCACTGTAGATGACCAAATAGTTTAATTAATATTATATTTGATATGCATTGGGGAAAATTTTAGAGTAAAGATTTTTTTTCCTTATGGGGAAAGAGGGTTCTTATCAAGTGGATATCTTCAACAATAAACAATATTAGTGAGAAGCCATATTGCTAACTAAAATAATCATTCACGTTTAATTAAAGTTTACTAATTAGGTTTATAGGTTTATTCTTCGAGTTGGCAATATAAAATAATTCCTATATGTTTATTGCTTTGTTAGGGCTAATAAGCTAAACAAAAAATCTTTAAATTGATAAATCTGTGTCATTTACTTATATTAATAAAGTATTCCTCTACAAAACTCCAAGAAACATATCTACAAAATGATATAAACTTCTGTTTGTCTTCTTACCTGATATACATGGATACATTGGTTTGTCTAATTGCTTTTGAATGTATGAGGTGCATATGATAAGTTTCCAGACTTTTTTTATATGGGCACTTTTATTGATAGTACACACATGAAACTCTAGTCCCCTTCAAAGTAATCTCCTCCGACTGCAATACACTTGTTATACCGTTCCAACAACTTCTGGAAGGCCCCATGGAAGTCCTCTTGTGTGAGCGTGTCAATGATGTTCATCACAGCCTCTTTCATCTCCTCAATTGTCTCATAATGACAGACTCTGAGTTTAGGGAATAACCAAAAGTTACAAGGAGCAAGATCTGGACTATAGGGAGAGTGAAGAAATGTCTTGATGCTCATCTTGGTCAAATAGTCTGTTACAAGGATGGAGTTGTGGACTGGTGTATTGTCCTCGTGGAAATGCCACTGACCTGATTTGAAGAGTCCTGGCCTCTTCCGAAGAAATCTCTTCCTGAACTCCCTTAAAACCTCAACATAGTAACCCTAACCCTAACCCTTTGGCCAATCAACTCTGGTCTATTGACTTCCTTACTCCTCCCACACCTCTCATTATCCCTCACAGACTCTGTGCCTTCCTTGAATCTCTTATGCCACTCAAAAACTGATGCTCAATTCATGCAAGATGCTCCAAAAGCATTCTGAAGCATTCCATACGTTTCTGTAACATTTTTTCCAAGTTTAAAACAGAATTTTATTGCATATTGTTCTTCTAAAATTCAGCAGCTGTGACAATCAGGCTTTAGTAGGGTGTATTCTAATTGCTGCTGTAGCTGTTGATTTGAACCTGATATCATAAAAATTGGTCAGTCATCTCATAAGATGTATAGCAATAACATACTGAATTTTTATATGCCCATACAAAAAAAGTCTGGAAACTTATCATATGCACCTTGTAACTTTCAAAACTGAATATAAAGTTCCTTAAGAATTAATTGATATAGGCATTAATTGTTTTTTTAGTTATTCATTCTTTTATAATGATTAAAAAATGAAAAACAATTTCCTTATTGATATTTTCACAGGTTTTAATCATATATTTAAAGGTTTAAATTTTTAACTTCCAAAAGTAATACATTTTTTTAATGATAGCCAATAAATATGTAAAGTAGAGTTACTTCATAGACTTTCATATTCAAATAATAAACTAACTGATAATTTATCATTACAACTGGGAATAGAAGCATCAAATCTTCAATTGAATTTTCAATATCAGCCAAATAATGACTATTTTCTATTTCTATGTGTAAGTAAATCAATAAGTCTTTCACATAAGGATGAAAAAGAGAAGTTATTATTTAATACAACAAATATTTATTTCTCTTAATCCTGTTTCTTGTTAATGTATTTAACCCAACACTTCTGTATTAATCATGCAGACCAAATATTATACAGTGAAAACTTCAGATCAAAATTCAGCTAATAACAATGGATCAGGTAATGAATTTATTGATTCATGTTCATATGTTCAGATAGTTATTTTGCCACTGCAAATTCATTTATTTGTAATTCTTTTGCACAACTAAAGTATTTAATGGACTCTTCAGAAAAAAACTGATTTGTTAGTTATATTTTTCTTGATGTGAATCATGATCACTTTTATATATTATGCAAATGTTCAAATTAAAAATACAAGTTTTGATCAGTCAATTCTTGGGCAAAAATAATTTTAACAATTCCAGTAGGTTCATGATGTTGAAAACAGAATTTCAAGCCAAGACATCCTATTATTCAACTTGAAAGTTTTTGAGGATTTCATTATTATAATTTTTATCATCAGAGTTCAGTACTTAATATAAATCATGTAAGACTTCATGATTATCTTCCAAAAGAAATACTTTATCATGAGTCTTTTTAACTAAGCATAGAAACTTATTGTATCTGAGAAATGGTAAACTCACTTTAACATTATCCCAAACCAAACCCAAATTAGTGTATATTCTAAAAATAAAACTGAAAAATCTGCACAAATTGGTACGAAATTGTTTCGAAATACAGTGGATTTCTTTTAATAGGGCCAATGGTTACTAGGACCTGCCATACAATAGCATCAATTTGAAGCAATTCAAACAATTTTCTTTTGTTTATTATGACCAAAAAACATTTCTTTGGAGTAATCAGTAGTGCAACCAGATTAACACTTTATTAAACAAAATCTGATTGAATTACTAAAAATATATTTTTAATTCTCAAAACAACCATTTATCAAATGTTTTTAGCTTGTGACTCAAGTTAAATGTGAAATAACCAAACTCTCAAAAACATAAAAGTGTTATGTTCTGGTTAAATGAATTACCTCCCTTAATTTAAAGAAGCATTTTCTATAACTAACCTTTCATAAAAAACGTTTTGCTTTGTTCCGTTGATTGGACCAGCTAGTTATTAGGTTCAAAATCAAGTCCCGAAGTGATCCTATTAATTAAAATCCACTGTATCCTATTTATATGAAATAACTGAAAATAGTTTGATCTAACTCGAATAAAATATATATTTTCTGAGGTATTTTACATGCACATGAATACTCTTGATTACACACACACACACACACACACACACACACACACACTGTATGTATGTATGTATGTATGTATGTATGTATGTATGTATGTATGTAGAGAGACAGCAAGAGAAATCGACAGAACAAATAATGTTATTACACAAACATACTAATAAGAAGTCTAGAAGAGTTCTGCTCCCATTATTTGTTTCTTCTAACCTTAATTTAAACAAAAATAATAGGCACTATTGTGTCCTTGTAATTCTCTTTATGAGAAAATAATTTTCAAACTATCTTCAAATAATACACTGTTATCACTTTTACTAATGATAATTATTAAATTAAAAAGGAAAAATCTTTAGGGGAACTACAGTAATTAAATTTAAGAAACATTGCCCTGTAGGTGATTAGAATTAGTTTTAATCAATTAAATATTCAAAACAAATGCTCTTGAATAATGTAACAAAATTAATAACAAAATTCCTAAAATTTTAAGGTCAATTTGAAAGTTGAATTTTCTAATAATGTTGTCAGCATCTATTTCGACATTCTTGGAAGGGTATTGTAGGTCATCTGACCATGACCTCGATTCATTAACCAGACGGGTTGGATCTTTGTACCAAAATAGGCATGCTGAGTTTAAAAACTCTGAAATTCTCTATACTGAATTTGTACTGGATTTGTAAAATACATGGTTCTCTTATAAATACACTATGTCCTCTACATCATATAGTGTTGTAAATATATTTTCTACAGCATTATAGGATATATCAAAAAATAAAACAAGACGATAAGGTTTAAATTAAATTCATTGTATAGTTGATAAAACTCATTAGCACTAAATCTTTCATTCAAACAGGATATAGAAAAGAAAAAAGAAACAAAATGCAAGCTTGTTTCCAAGGATTTCAACCCTATAGCAGTACCTCCTCTATAGCTCCAAAAGAGGTGGGTGAGTATATTCTAACACTGACACAACACTAGTTGCAATGACTGTGTATTTTTTGCCTTGGCCATGTATATATGTATAGATTGTCTCTTTAAATTAATCATGTGTCATATCATACTGGAAGGGATGTAGCTAAATACTAATTAGAAAGGAAGATAACCTCAGAGCAAAAAATAAAATCAAAGTCACATAGAATTCAGTTATCATACACTCAAAAAAAGTAATTAATAATTAAAAAAAAAATACATATCTAATATAAGATTGCAGAGTGTCTTGTATGATGTAATGGTTTGCAAACTAGGTTAGCAGACAATCATTAGATCAATTCTCACTGACTGTCCCATACTTCTGGCCTTGTGCCAAACAAAGCTAAGCTTAGTAAATATATAGTCCACCATGTCAGAGGCAAGGGCACAACAAATATTGCAATGTTTATTCAGCTAATCTAGCAAGCCATTGTTAATAAGTCTGATTCTCCCTAAGTCTACTATATTTCTGACTTTTTGCAAAATTAAGCTAAGCTTCTTAACTTATCACCTTGTCAAAGGCTCCATATTCAGTGGCATCTTGAGGAACTTGTAATCATAAGTTTACTGAAAAATAGAACTTTAAAGTGAAGTAAAATAGAAACAAAACTTTATAATCAGTATTTTATCAAACAAAAATCAGAAATGTTTTTTTCCATTTATGGTCAGTTTTAATTTTATAACACTTATTGTAACAAGTAACAACTTTATAATGTTTTACTTGAAGGTTGGTTTTTGTAACAAAGATAGGAAAAAAATTAAACTTGAAACTTCAAGTGCTATCTTGGTGAAAGTTGTTACTACAACCCTACTAAAAAAAATGAATGTAATGATTTTAAGCCAGAACAAAAGATTTCTCCTTGTAATCAGTCTTGTGGTTGAAAAAAAATCCAGTACTCAAATTAGTATAAATATCCTTTTTTTCAATTCTTAATCTTTTTTTCTGTCTTAAAAAAAAAGGAGAAAAAATGAAAAAGAAAAAAGAATCAGTTAAATTTCAGCATTGGTTAAGCATTGGTGAACAAAAAGAACCAAAAAAAGGCGGTTCCTATTTTAGAAACATCATGTAAGAAAATCCGTTCTTTGATTTTTCCTGATTTCTTTAACAGTATACACATTCTCAAATAAAGCAGGTTTACATTCTCCCATGCTGAGATGACAATTTAAGATGAAAAGATCTATGCATGATTTTTTTTATGAAGTAGAGAGCTGCAGGAGACCCGTGCAAGTAGCATTTCTTTACTATGCCATTCCAAAAGGTGGGGGTTCAGATGGTCCACACATGTAAGCCATTAAGAAAATGTCCTAACTTAAGACACAGAGCAATAATAACAATACAACTATTCTATCTTAATTAACCCTCATTCATCTTAAGATAAACTGATTGGTTTTTCAAATGGAAATTCAAGAAGAAAAAACAATCTGGAAAATAATATAATGTAGATCTAGATAATGTTTGACATCCAAAGAATGTTTAAGCCTTTTGTATTTTAATTAAATATTGTTTTAGAAACTAAATGTATTTTAGCATTTCAGTATACTTTTAGTATTTTTCTGTTTCATGTACATTTTCTAAAATCACAGTAAGTGAACTTATTCCATTCTCTTATTTATCTCTAGGATGAGTTAAAAGTTTTGCAATATTTTGGTGAGGCATAATTTGGCAACTCTAGATGCTTTTGCTGAGTTCATGAAGGTGACAAACCACACTGGACTGTGAGATGCCAAACTTGCCTGATACTCCTATGAGTGCTACTCATAGGATTTGCCTCCATAACTTGGAGCACATTCTTGGAATCCATGGATTTAGGTTTACCTGTACTGTACCGGAATCAACTGTAACTTCACCTTTTGCACAAGAAATGTTTTTAGTTACTGATGCAGCATTATGGCCCAGTTTGAGACTCATACTGCATAAGTTTCTAAATTAGACAATGTTGTACATTCATCTGTGTGACTTTCAAATCACACATGGATTAAAGCAATGCACAACATGTCAACACACCAACTACCATGATACTACCAACCACAGTGGGTACCTTCCATGGTTTTCACTGCTTCTGTCATATGTTATACATGCTGTAAACATACCAAAATATTACAAAACTTTTGACTTACCTAAGTATTATGATAATCTAAATCAGCATCATTACTTTTAATATTTTTAACTGTTTCCATTTTAGAATGAAAACAAAGAAAAAAAAGTAATTAATCTTTTATGCTTTATTTTCTCTTTCAAATTATTTTGTACAAAATTGCCCAAAAAAGAAAAAATTAATTTTTAAATGATATCGCTCTGAAGTTGTAGTACAAATTTTTTAAAATCTGAATTTTAGAATTGAAAGGTTTCAAGAAAAACTATTTTTAAACAATATGGTCACAGATTGGTTATTCAAAAACTCTACCAGCTGATGTTATAACATTTTCTATCACATACAAATAATCTTACAATAATCAATCAAATAAATTTTTTATCCATCTGCACAACTCAAAGATCGTCAGAACTATGATCAGCAAATTTTCTGTGGTTATTAAAGTTATTGTTGTAGTTATTATTGTTGTTATTGTTGTTGTTGGTGGTGGTGATGATGATGGTAGAGATTTCTGGAAGACTAGAGCAATCTCAGTTTAGAGAAATATGAAAAAATAAGAACTGATAGTTCAGCTTTTTAAAAAAAGCAAAAAAAATCTACTGTAACATGGAGGTGACTTACTGTCTTTTAGCTTTCAATAATATTATTAACACTTTTATTATTAATAATTCAATTTATGTAAGAGTTGGGCACCTCACATGGTGTAATGGTTTGCAAGCTAGATTAGCAGATCATTGATAGTGAGTTCGTTTCTCTCTTGGCACCCCATATTTCTGGCTTCTTGCCCCTACTAAGCTAAGTTCAGTAAATAACTTTTTATATAAGAATATTCTACTATGAATAAATGTAGTAGTAATAATCTTTTTTTGAATTGCTGTTTACTTGTAAGAAAAATGAAATAACACTATGTCTTTCTATAAAAGTAGGATCTGTTGCATGTTTTTTCAATTGAAAATGAAAAATACAAATTAATAAGATGATATCAATTTGAAGATCTTTTAAACTTTTAGAAAAAATATTCTCAATACTGTAATGTTATTATCTTAGTGGTATTTGTATATCATAATATAATCCATCAATTTAATTTTAATTTTGTTTTTAGCAAATCTTAAAATATAAATAGAAAACCTTTTTTGTTTTAATCTAAATTTATTTGCCAAATATTTCATCACCCAACATCATGCCAGGATATTCAAAAACATTTCTTGACAAAGGGTTTTGTTAACTTTCCCTCAACCAATAGAAATAAAATATGTCAAGCATTTTATAAAAGTGAAAAATAAATCTAAAGTTGCAAATAGTAAAGTGCCAGATCTGATAAAAATTAGTACTCATGTGGATATAGTCTGGAGAAGACACATAACAAAAAATAATACATTTTGATACCAATAATAATTGAAAGAAAAGGCCTAAAACTTTGATTGTGTTATTGTCAAGTCACTTGGTATAATAAGTGTTAAAGAAGCCTTCACTGGCCGTAAGTCAGTTCAACACATGGCTAATTGCTGACATTTATAAATCATCTCATTCAGACAAATGTTCACTTTTTGACAACCCAGATTCAAGAAAAATCAAAATTTTTACCAAATCAAATAGGTAAAATTAATCTATACCCCCCCCCCAAAAAAAAACAAAAAACAAACAAATGACAAATCACACATACATACAAAAGACTTTCATTGCACTCATTTTTCATGTAAGTACACCCACATACATAAAGTACTTTTTTCTAAATATAATAAATATTCCATTTTTAACCTTTGTCACATTTTTTACTATAAATTTCTATTTGTTATTCTTGGTATTGTAATGTTACTGGGGTTGGTTATTGAAATAATTACTCAAATCGTAACTTACATTGAAAAGGGTTTATTTTACAAGATGTCCAAGATATTCAAAAAGAATAGTACATTCTAAACAGAGGGATATCATCTCTTCTCTATAACAGTTGCAAGCATTTGTTTAATAATTTTATTTCATGTCATTTAATCATCTTTGGTATTTCTCCTCCTCTCTCTTGACAAGAAAGGGAAATTTCTTCTCTCTAAATAAACAAGGCTAAAAGTTCCTACTAAAAAAAACAACAATATATACTGCCAACCTCAGCAGCTACAATGCTCTCATCAATCTTTTTTCTGTTTCATTTTCCAGAGATATGGCCTTAATCACATTTTATATTCTGTATGCCTGTCTGATTCATGGTTATCTAGTTTCATGTTATAAACACTAAGCCATCATGGAAGATTGCTGTATTTAACTGAAAGAGAATATCTCTTTCAGTTAAATACAGCAATCTTCCTTGATGTCTTAGTGTTTATAACATGAAACTAGATGCCCTGAATCAATCCTTGTGGCTAAAAAGATATAAAAGTTTTAACTATTGTTCTGTATTGAAATCATAATTTCATTTCAGGTTAGTGTAAATTGTTTGTTACTAGAATTCAAAAAAGAAAAATAACCTGTTGCTAATACTTTTATTAGAATATCTTTTTAGCCACAGGGATTGACTCTGGGCATCTCATTTCATGTTATAAATACTAAGCCATCATAGAAGATTGCTGTATTTAACTGAAAGAGAATAAATACAGGAAAGGAGCAAAAGGATGTAGCGTTCAGATAAGAAATGAAGGTAAGATATAAGGATTAGGTGAATAGGATTCTCTTCAACAAAAGGAAAGGCAGTTCATTTGGTCAAAAGCTTTGAATGTTATAAAGCAGACACTCAATGCTCCCTCTTCCTTGAATTGTTGTTACTGTTGCTACTGGAACTAAATCATAGTCAGTCCCCCATACTTATTTATACAATTAACTATTTGATTCAAGGAGAAGACACTTCCTGCAATGATAAATAGCATTCATAATTATTTATCATTCTCATTTTGACTTTTGCATCTCACATATACACAAGGACATACACACATATACACACACATATACACGAGCACATAGGACAATCACCAATGTGCCCATTTCCAAAGGAGCTAAACAATGGCTTTGTTGGCATCTTCCTGTCCCCTGTTCAATAACTTATAATTTACCTCACATTTCTTTACTAATTTATAATGTTGGCAGGTAAGGTAATACACAGCAGAAGTCAACATTGTTTAGGTCATTTTCTTGTGCACTCAATACCCACTTGTAACAAACAGCCCTAAAGGGTGTTTACTTATCATTGTTTCTTTATTGTAATCACATTTCTACAAAATTGTTCACTCCAGATACCCACAAAAGTAACATTGATCATCAAAATTGATATAAATATCAAAAGTTTTGGCCACTGGTTATCATGATAAACAATGGACACAACAACTATTTTACAATTATTCATTTTGCGAGTAAATGTGAAGAGAATGGATTCTCATGTATTAACTCAACTCTTTTCCATATCTATAGTACCATCATGGTATTTAATTAATAAGACCAAAATTAAGGATTGAAAATATATCCAGGGAAATTGAATTAATCCCTTTCCTTATTTTTCATTTTGATCAAACACTTGTCTAACTAGCTTAGAAGTCAAATAATGATAGAAGCGTTTGAAAGTAGATTAAAACATTGAACAAATAAACTAGCTACTGACACACTGCAGTATAATTTTGCCCAGATATTAATAATACTACTTGAAGTTCAGAGAGATATGGAAATAGAAATGAATAAATTTTGTCTGAATTTCTGAAATAATCAAATATAATTATAATTTACTTATGTACTCAGATAGGTGTCCTCATTTTGGTTGTTATCATATCCACTACATTTCAGCCATTGTTCAGTAACCTTCTGGGAATTATGTGCATCAAAGATAAATTAACAGGGTATATGGGAGAATGAAAACAACTACCTCTGTGGATTGAATAAAGGGTTTTGTTCAAAATTCCTAAAAAGTTAACAATTATAAAAGTCACCTGAAAAAGACTAGAGAGTACAACATCCAAAATGTTATGACTATGAAAATAAGCAAGATGAAGACATCAATCTGGGTACATAAATGAATCACTAAAAAAACAAAAAAAACAACAGTTTTATACTTTTTCAGTTGATCCAAGTATGTATAGAATAAAGGAAGATAATTAGTCTTTAAAAATAAGTAATACTGTAATATATTTTTGTAAAGTTACTGAGTTTTCCTTTTGAATTCTAAGAGCCAAAATCTGAAACAAAAGTTGATAGTTTAAACACTGGCAAAAATTTACTTGAAAGGAAAATTGTATCATCTGCAAAACCATTGAATAAACTTCCTCATTTATTTTGCTGATTATAAAATGGTATATTTTATGCCAGCAAAGTAAAATTAACAAAAAAAAAATTGCCAAATGTAGATGACTTTGCCAATATTCAAATATAAATAGAAGCAATTAGCTTATGTTTAGAATCAGGATTATTATATTATATTTTGAGCTTAGCAGATCACTAACAAGATCAAACTCAAACTGAAAATGTTATATTAACTCTCATCTGAAAAGAATAAGTTAGAATATTCAAATAATTATTAAAATTTGACAACCTAGTATTTGAGGAATTCATCTTTGTACATAGAGCCTAGGTCTTAGTCAACTACTGACATTAAGGCTTTTTTTTTTAGAAATCTTTACCTTCAAGGTGATTTACTAGCTTATCAATTGCCAAGTTCAATGTTATTTTCACTTATATATATCAATAAATGTTCTGGTAAAAAGATTTGGCTTGTTCTCATAATAAGTGTAAATAACAAAAAAATTAATACTTTAAATGGAACACTAGATTTTTTTTAGCTCATTGTATTTAAAAAGAAATCCTGGCAAAAAACATAAGATTAAACAATGCTTAAACTTTTTATTAATTCTAATATAGAATAAACTATAAATCAAACAATCTAATTCATTTTTTTTTAAATAATTTCTGATTAATTGATATGGGATATAAAGGATATAACTAATTTTTTTATAGGATTTATCAGCGGTAATAGATTATGCTGGTGTATCCCAAACATTGAACTTTTAGCTAATTTGTTAATTAGTTTGTGTGTGTGGTGGGGGCAGTGTCTGTGTGTCTCAGAGTTTGTGTGTGCATGTGTGTCTGTCTGATACATTTCAGATAATACCAAATTTTGACTATGATATATGGCAATGCTAAGTTTTCCAAATAAACTATGTAGAATTGCTCTATCAAAAAAGTTAACAAAAAACACAAAAAACATTGGAGCATAAACTTATATTATGTCACTAAGAATGAGTATACTTTATGTTATCATATTACATTTCAGTTTTGTTTTTCAAGGATTCACAATTTATATCCTGCTTCAATCACATTTTTAAGTATATCATTTCTAACTTCTTAGTAAGATTTCAGGAACTCTATGCACCAGTAACTGAAGTCAAACCAGGTATAACAGAAGGAAATACTGACAACTGAATTATTATATTCAAGATATTATATTACTAGCATTAATACCATTGACTGTGCCACAAATTCAATTAGAAAGAAAACTTATGTTTTAATTTAATTTGTGACTACATTCAATGTCCGAGTTAAAAAAAAAAAAAGCCCAGCTTTTAATGTTTACATTTCATAGAAAATGTGCTGATTTCTATATCAAATAGTTTGGCACTATATCTTTTGAATAAAAGCATGAGACTGTAGTTTTGAACCTGATCTTGGCAAATCTAAATAAATTTCTCAAAAGAAAAAATAAATTGAATTTAAATCATGATAACAACAAATCTTCCCTTCATTTTTTTTTGTCTGTAAAAAAAATTCAAATGGTATAAATAATACAGAGGACAAATTTTGCTGCCAAATTTTAACTAAAATATAGCCCTAAAATTTTTGAAAAGAATATAGACCGACTAACAAAATATGACAGCAAACCTGATAAAACAAGCATAACCTTTTTTTTCATTTTTAACTGCAGCCAGCACAATGAAATAAATTAAAAGGAAATATACAAACAAAAAGCAAAGAAATGGTAAAAATGTTGGCATGAAGAGGCCATATCCTAAAAAATTCTTGGAAAGGAGTCAATTTATTCCAAAAGGAAAACGCACGTATATACACAGAGCAGACATAAAAGTGTGTTTAAATCAATAAATCAAAATATTGGTATAAAGATATGATTGGCACTTTTCCAATGTTTTGTAGTTGTTTCTATTAGTAAAAAAGAGAGAAAAAGGCATGTACATTGGTAAAAAAAATGTCCATGTTGTAGACATTGGAATCAAATGACTTTTTTGACATTCATTTTTTTTAATAATCTTTACTTATATTTTTTAAGTGTTCATCTGTTTGATTAAACAGAATTAGATAAGATGGAAACAAGAAGTGATGACAGATTTTAACATATATTTTACTCACCAAAGTTTAAAACAAATAACAGACAACAAATTATAGTCAACATTCATTGGAGGGTGTCCTCCTGGTGTAAGGGTTAAAATCCCAGGCTGTGGCCTCAAAGTAAATGAGTTTTAACTCGAATCACACAATTATGTTCATTTTCAGACTAATACCCATAGAAAAGCCATGAACTTCTTTAATCCTACCAGTTATGGGTTAAATAGTATCACTGCTGTTCCTCTATAAAGATGGCTTTGACATTAAATAACCCATGAAGTTTGATATGCCTTTCAAACAAAAAACAAACCAATCAACATTCATTAGAGATATTTTCTACTTTTAGGGTAATTTGCATTTTTTGATGAAATTAGAAAGGAACAAACATAGTTTCAGACAGCAAATAATTAATTTTATATATTTGAAATGCAAATAGCTTCAGTGAGTTCAATCTTTACTAGTGATCTTATTCCAGTTTATACTAAGCTTATTAAATACCTTTCAATTGGAAAAGACATCACCTATGAAATAACTTAATAAATGTATTGACTCTTCCGATGTATACAAACTCTTGTCATATGTTTTGTTTTTTTACATGAAATATTAGGATGTATTGAATTATTTTTATTTTTTGTATTTCTGCAGATTCATGAGAAAACTCTGTAAGTTTTTTAAACTTCATAATGCTCTTTATCTGATATTTTTTGATAGTTCTAGTTTTTCTGAAAGTTTCCAACTGCTGTTGGTTGATTGTTTCTCTAATTTGCATTTTGAAGCATCATAATTGATGGTCATTAACTTCTAATGTTTATTTCAAGGGACAAGTTACTACTCTTAAAATGTGTAAATCAGTTTTACCTAGTCTGGACAGATATTGCTTCATTTCCTTTCACTTCATAAATTCTTTTAGTAGCTTTAGTGGCTTTGAGGCCCAGTTTAAAATAATGGTTTAAAATCAGTATTTGTATCTACTATTATATCATCTGAAACAAAAAGTACAGATAAATAGTATTGTTGTTGGTGTTGATGATGGTGATGATGATAAGAACAAAAACACCAACAACTTGGTGCTCTTGGTACAGTCATCAAAGGATTGGTACAGGAACTGGAAGACTTAGAAATAAGAGGAGAGGAGACTATCCAAACTATAGCATTATTGCGATTGATCAGAATACTGAGAAGAATCCAGAAGACTTGAGGAGATTTGCAGTCACTCAAACTCTTATGAGAAACCATCAGTCAATGTTGGTGTGAAAAACTCAAAAAGGATTAACAATAATATAGATAATATATCGGAGTCATTGATAGTCTTTCGATGAGTAGAGGACATAATCTTTGAAGTAAAAGTCAGAAAAAAAAAAAATTTATACAATCAAATATCTTTTTGTTTAAGTCTTATCTTAAATTAATGTAAAATACTTTTGTTTTATATTTCTTGTCATTTATAAATGTTATAATAAATATTCTACGTAAATATTAACAGCACAGAACAGGAAGCCATAAAGTCTTATCTCCAGTACTTGATAAATGCGGCTTGTAAATTTAAGTTCAACTGAGAGAAAGAAATTAATGTACATAAAAAGAGTTATTACTCTTTTTTCTTTTAATAAATACCTGTTATATGTTATATTTTCAATGACCTTTTGTCTATTTAAGTTTTAGAAGCTTTTGCGCGATTAATTCTGTTTATAAATCATTCAAAAAATGATATTACTATTTATACAATTGTATGTGTGATTTATTATAGTTACAATAGGTTTAGTAATAGTCATATACCAAGCCTAGCTTTGTCTGGAACAAGGGCAGAAATATAGAGCACTCAGTGAGAAATTGATACACTAACAATGATCTGTTATCCTCACTCACAAACCATTATGAGACACTGAAAATGGTCTTAGTAAAAGATGTTTATTTATTTCATCCAAAGCACTAAAAACTACAAGTCAATCCTTTTTTTTATATAGTTCAGTATTTCCTTTAAATTTCCACTACTGTTTACCTAAACTTTTAAGTTTTACTAATCATTTTCTTTAAGTTTGTGATTTCAATTATTCATTGTGTATACAATCTTATTAAATGCTAATTAAGAACAAAGAAATATATATCTCCTAAAATATATCTGAGCCAAATAATAATCTTCAAAGAAGATCAAAGGAGAGGACATCAATATAGATTAATGCATAGTTTATTAAAAAGGGATCAGGTTTTTGTATATTTTGCACTCACAAATGAAGTTTTAGTGTAATGTTTGAAAAACATTGATCTTTTATAGTTCTGAAATCTATGATTAGTAGAAGTTACTTTGATAATTATTTAGCAAACTGCAGATTGATTTCATTAAATATCATACATCCCCAAAACCTAGTTATATAAATTTTAAAAAACAAATAATTCACTGGCCTTACTGACAAGAAACTTCTCTCGAGATCATTATCTTATAATGAATAGTTTACAGAGTATCTGAAGACTATAGTTCAAAGGGTTCAAAGACAAGAGCCTTAATAAACAAAAAAAAAAGCTTATAAAACTTACAAAAAAGAAAAAAATGAAATCAAACATAAAACATGTTTAAGCTTCATTCCTATGTGTACACATCTTTGAAGCTATCCCATGAATGGTCATGATATCAAGCATGTAAATAATTGTATCTGATGTGATATTCCTGATCTGAAAATATCAGACTTTTAGAATAGAGTAAAATAACTCTCAGCTAAAAAGGTTTAAAAAGGAGTGGCTGGCATTTCTTTTTAGTTTGGAAACTTTCATTGACATTCTTTTGAATTTACCTGAAGATGGTTGAAAATAAACCATCAGGAAAAGAAAAGAATTGCAGTAGTAAATTTTTAAAAATACCAAAGGATATAAAACCATTTATTGTAACTAAGGCTGCCTTAATCAACTTATTACTAGACATTAAAACTACAAGAATTTATAAGCAAATCAAAACCTTTCAGGAAATAATATTGATTCCATTAATTGCAAAAACATGAAAATATTGATTTCTGAAAAACAAAGGAAACATTATGAAGCAATGCACTATGTTAAGTGTGTGTGTGTGTGTGTGTGTGTGTGTTTGTGTGTGTGTGCACATGGAAAAGAGAGAGTGAGTACTGTTGTCTCAGTAATAAAGTTGACCAACTGATTGCGCAAATTGTTAATGAATATATTAATGATCACACAAAGGTCTTGTTTTTTAAGGTGGTAAAATAGATATACAAGAACACCAACCACACTATTCTAACCAACCTAAAAGAATGGTCAATACTGACATTGAGTGTTTTATTTGGACTTATAATTATTTACTAAGCTTAACTTTGTCTTGCACTGGGACACAGGAGTAGCTAATTCTATAAGGACCACATTCACTACAATAACAAGTGGTCTGCAAAACAATCTTATTAATCCTTCTGCTATAGTTGATTAATAAAAAACAAAATATTCTTAAATTATATAAATTCCTTAAAATCTGACATGGTACACTATATTGCTTAAGAAGAAACAAATAAATCCAATGAACTAGAGCGACATAATTAACTGCTTTAGTACATTTTTCTGTCCTGTCTTTAGGGTTCAGAATACACTGACTGTATTCTCTGTAGAAGAGTAACCCCCTCCTCAAAAAAGGGGGATATCTTAGGTATGACACTCTTTATATCTGATAGTGAGGCTTCATCTCTGGAGTTTTGGGGAATGTGGAGTACTCCTTCAAAGCTATTACTTCAAGGGTCACTCTAACTCTAATGGTAGTCCATGTTAAAGTCCCATCTATTAGTCAAACAGATTTGTTTTAAAATTCTTTGTATTTGGTCGGGCTGTGTGCAAAAAAAAAAAAAACTTTTAAGAAACACCTATACTAATGTAAATATGAACATACAATAAACACAATTTCCTAACTTCTAGGCATAAAGTAACACAAGATGGGTTGACATGCCATCAATTAACATAGAGAGGAAATGCAATTTACTGCTTAAGTACATTTTTGTTCTCTGTAGATTAGTGAAGTTAATCAAAAATTTACAAAGTTCTTGAATCAGATAATTTCAGGTGCTGTGAGTAAAAACATTAATTTCAAAGTCAAGGTGTATTTACATCCACTACTCCTAGTCATCAATCTAGGAGAGTTAAAATCCACTATAATGCCAATTCTGCTTTGGAGTAAAGATGGAGAAGGAGGATTGGCTTAAGCTATTCTTGGGGTGGGTAAGTAAAAACACATGCACTGATATGAAGTGCAATTTGAAAAGTAGACAGCTGTAATTTAGACGTAATTAAAGGAACGGACATAAAAGAACCAAAAGAAAAGCGGGAGTGAAAAGAAACCCTACCCTGCCATTTCTCAAGTGAGGGACCCCACCCCAAAAGAAACTACTACACATCTCCTCCTCCTTAGACACACCTTTCCAAATGTCACTCCCTATCATGGTTCTTATTGTATGTTACATCGTTGTCGAACTTTTGGAAACTTACTTTCTTAACACGTCTCTAGCACACATTATCTTAGGCATCTGATTTTTTTTTTTTTTGTGGGGGAGGACTTTTTTTACCTGGTCTCATATTGCGAGCATGTTCTTTAAAAGTTTTTTTTTTTTTATTGCATAAAAGTATAAAATAAATGAATCAAATATCAATTTAAAAATAACTTTACAAATTGCTGAGTAAAAGTTAATCTGTAATCACACTGTACTTAATGCTATCTATAACGCTGATAATTTGTTAATGCTTACTTGCTTAGATGATATTCACCCTCCCACTTCATACATGATTTGTTTAACGCGGAGAGGGGACACAACCAATGCTCAAAATAGCCAAGGTTCACACGACTAATGTCACGAGTGCTCCAAGCATCCAACATTTTTGCCACAAAACGAGATTTATCTGACATCCCATCAGGTCAGAATGTGACACAAGGCCGTTTAATGGTGGGGGCCGCGCACAAATCGAAACTCATGCGCAGCACCAAGACAAAACTCCGGTTGAATGGGGAGAGGAACAAATATTACACTTTAATTCAAACCAGGAAGGTTGGGTGGTTTGTTTGATGTCCATTTTCTGAGCCTGAAATGATTTTTCCGTAATTAATTATTAACATTTATATTTGAATAAAAAAACGAAAAACAAACCATCTATTAATCGTTAATTTGATTTAATTTAATTTTTGTTTTATTTATTTATTTTTCTATTCCGACTACAGTAATAAAAGTTTGGATATTCCAGTTTTTGTATAGGGAGAGGCTTTTCAGTAAATCTTAACTTTTGACAGCATGGGGAGTTTATTTTATTCATTTTTATTTTTATTCATTACTTTTTTTTTCTCACGATTATATAAAATAAATACAAACAGCTACATAAAATAGCCGGAACTGACGAGAGTCGAATCGCTCAACGGCGAATTTTTTCTTTTTTTTTTTTTTCCAGCTGAATGTTTTGTGATTATTTGATACACCCGATGGGTGTTACTTACCGACTTTCGTCTGAAAAGATATCATTAACGTCAAATGGTTTTTTTGTGTGTTTTACATTGTCAAATTATTTGTTTGACGTATATTACACATTTTCATCACAGTGTTTTATATAGGCCGACTAATAATACCTTTTCATATTTTTAAATCATCTCGTAGACCATACGTTCAGTCGGATAAATCTCAGTTGCGTGGTCAGAGGTTAATTTCTTGTTTAAGATTACTTCTCGTTTGATGTCTCACAAGTTACTTCCAAGTTCAGGGTTATTTTCAAAATTGGCTACACTCTATATGTGTTTTACTTCGCGCTAATGCCCTTGGAAAAGACGTAAATCCATATATTCTCTCTCTCTCCTCTTGTTTTGACTTGGCCAAGCTGGGTTCTTTAGCCTTATGTGAGGTTATGAGCCATTCCAATAGATTTTATTTACCCAATGAATTTTTATTATAAAAGTTATGGAATATAATTGCTCATTTCGCACGTATTATCTAGTTGGTTGGTAAGGCCTAAAGAGATTTTCCTTCTTTTATTCTATTTTCGTATTTTATTGTTTATTTTATTTTTATTTTCAACTTTATTCGTTATTAATTCCCACAAGGCAACTGGTCTAGGAGAAGGAATCTCTTAATTTAAATCAGCAATACTCCACTTAAAAATTGACCTTGTGCCGCATCCTGGGATGGGTGAATACAAACTTTAAGTTATTTTTATGGTATCTTTTATTTATTTACCAATTAATATCTATGTTATTTTGCTGTTGAGACTGTAATAGAATACAGAGAAAGAACATTTTTATCGCATTGAATTTGTAGCAGAAAGAACTTCGTATTTTTGTTTGGCGCGTAAATTAATTTGACCGTTATGGTCGTCACATATTTTCACCCAGTGAGGATGACTTATCCTATTTAGCCCAGACCATTTTTCTGGACAACATAAAAATGGTGAAAGCCCGTCAAACTATCTCTTCCTCAATACCTTTCGAACAGGACGGACGTACTTTCTATCCGCTCCTTTCATAGCAGCAGAATCACAACACCATGAGGAAAGCCGTCTGATTTATGGACCTTTTGAGCCTATCCTCTTAGACCAAGGGTTCCCAGTTGAACATGAATTAGATGTATGTAATCCGCCACACACAGGAACACCTTTATGTTGCCTCTAACTTTTGGTATGTCTATAGCGACGCGTAATTCCGCTCATACATCCAGCTACCTCATTCCTGGGTCACATTTTCCGGAGACTTTCATGCCTCTCTCCTACAACAACCAGGACCACACATTTATGGGTGACAACATCATTCCTGTCCTTAACCAGCAAACACGACTTTTGCTACATCTATGGCGACGCATTTCCGCTCAGACATTCAATAATTCCTTGACAGTAGCGACGCACATTCCGCTCAGGCATTCAATAATGCCTTGACAGTAGCAACGCACATTCCGCTCAGGCTTTTAGCTGCTATGATTCCTTCTCAACTCAATAACTATTTCCTTCCTTCCTTCCTTCCTTCCTATGAGAATTGCAGCATAAAGGTACCCTTTATCCTGTCTGCCATTAAACCATCATAAAAACTTTTCGATTTAAATCATTAATTGTCTAGGTATTTTTTCAGATTTCTCGTCTCTGGTTATTCCTAATATGTATTCATCTGTTTCAATGAATATGATATTATTAAATTTACTTACCCACAGAAGTGGGCTGGCCATAAAGTCCGTTCCGTTGGTCGTTAGGTGATATTAGGATTATTCACTTTAATCTATTAGACTTCGTTCAAACAAATCGCTTTTGATTTGACTGTGACAGCTGTCTTATCAGCGTGCGTGTTTTTCATTTGTCAAAGAAGTCGGTGTCTCCATCAAGTGAGTGAAAAAGGAGCCATCTTCCCTTTAAGTGACAAGCCTCTAAAATTAGTAGACAAATTCACATACCTCGGCAGCTACATCTCGTGTACGGAAAGTGATGTCAACATACATTTCGCAAAGGTGTGGAATGCTATCAACAGGTTATCGATCGTATGGAAATCTGATCTATTCGATAAAATAGAACGAGATATCTTCCAAGTTGTAGCGGTGCTATTACTACTGTATGGATATATCACATGGACGCAGACGAAACACAGAGAAAAAACTAGAAAGGAACTACACAAGAATGCTGCGTGCTGTCTTGAATAAAACCAGGAAGCAACATTCCACAAAACAGAGGCTGTACGGTTACCTACCACCCATCTCGCAAACCATCCAAACAAGACGAACAAGATATGTTGGGAACTGCTGGAGAAGTAAGGACGAACTCATCAACGATGTTCTCCTGTTGCGGAGCCGATAAGCACGTCGACCCCGCAACTTGTTTTAGTTAAGTGTGCGAGTAATGACAGCCAAAAGAACAATGAAGGAAGCAAAGGCGAAATTATAGTATAACAAATACGACAATTTATTCGTCGAGTTTACAAATAAAGATGTAAGTTCGTGGATAGTTGTTGTCAGATAGATGGTTGAAGTTGGTTGCTGGTATGATCGAAGTCGTAGAGAGGCAGCTAAATGATCGAAGCGAGTAGCTGGTGTTGGTCGAAGTCGTAGAGCGGCAGTTAGATATTCGATGCGAGTAGCTGGTATTGGTCGAAGTCGTAGAGTGGCAGCTAGATGTTCGATGCGAGTAGCTGGTGTTGGTCGGAGTTGGTAGAACGATGTCCCAGTTTTTGAAGTACATTGGATTAACCGGGGGGGGTCGATGTAGTTCCTAGTCCGTACAGCGAGTCGTACGTGGACTGGATGCTGCATTGCTGGAGCATATCGTGATCGAAGTTGGTGTTGGCAGCTTGGTCTCGTAGAGTCGAGCAGGTGTGGTGACTAAGACTTAACTATGTCTTAGAACTGCGGACCAAGTGAACGGATAGGGTAATCGTGTCTAAGGTTTGCCATGCCTTAGCACATACGAAGTCGAGCGTGCAAATCGGTGAGGCTAGCGCTTTGCCGTGCCCAAGCTGTGTGGATGTATGTGTGGCTAAGGCTATGCCGCGCCTTAGCTGTGCGGACGTATCGGAAGGTGAGGCTAAGGCTATGCCGTGCCCTAGCTGTGCGGACGTATCGGGAGCAGTAGCTAAGGCTTAACCCGTGCCATAGCTCAGCACTAACGAGCAAATGGACAGGGAGGCTGCGGCTAAGACTGGCGGTGTCTTAGCGCTGCGCAGATAGGGAAGCGGTAGCTAAGGCTAACCCGTGCCTTAGCGCTGCGCAGCCAAGCGAACGAACAGACAACGGAATCGACCGTGTTGGTTAAGACCGGATGGTTTTAGAGTCCTCTTCATGTTTGCCTCCAGGCTGTCTGCTTCGACGAGTCCGTAAGAACCGTCAGAGATATTCCAACCCACAGGAGACCTCTAGTGGTCCTTAAAAGGACCTTTATCGCATATCTATGTGATGCAAGGTGAATGCGACCACGAGATGTAAGATTCAGCCTTGAGAGCCTCGCTCCTGAGAGCTTCGTAAAAACGACCTCTGGTATTTATCATCCGTCCCACCACCGGACAAATATGGCACAAGGGCTTTTTAAGGTGGGTGTGAATTCTTCCACTATAAGATCCGGCTCTAGAACCAAACTATTTATTCGAACAAGTACAGCTCCCAGTTAAACGACCGGAATCCTCTTTAGAATTTTCAATTTCCCGGGAGTCTACCATAAGAGTTCTTTGCCGGATAATATTTTTCTTCCTAGTTCGGGGAAATTAGAATTAAAAAGAAAGTTGAAAGACGCTACTCACCCCGGGCAAAAATTATGGAATCAACACACTTAGATGATATTAACTTAGATTTTTTGTATAGCAGTAAATAAACTAATCGTAGATAAGAGGCAAAACATTTTTCTTTAGTAGCTGAACATTAAGTTATTCAAATTAATGGTACTTTTTTTTGGCAAACCATGCAAATATTATGGTATAACCCAATGTACAACTAAAACTTAGTAAACCAAATCATATTATGGTGATTGTGTGAGAACAATATTTATGTATCAACTCTTTTGGTAAAACGTGTAAGGCTTCATTATGTGAGGTTAATCGTCCTTACTACTTTCGAAGCTGATGCAAAATTTGCAATTCAAACGAATACCTTTTAGCATTATCAGTGATGTTCCTTATTTTCAACGAAAAATGGACGAACTCATTTCGGAACATACTTTACCGGATTGTTTTGCATTCTTAAATAATGTTACAATACATAGTAGTAGTGAATAGGAACATGATAGTAATTTAAAGCAGTTTATTGGAAGCAGCAAAAGCTGATAATCTTTTATTGAAAGCAAATGCATTTTTTCAGTAACATCCATTGATCTTTTAAGCTACCGTATTTGTTGGGATTACACCTCTTGCCTTCCAAATAGTACTTCTAATAGCTACTAGGTGGCGTGATCAAAGTAGTTCATAAAACGACGTGGCAAAATTAAACTCTCTCTACAGTCCTGTCTCGACAATGAGAAGCACGCACGAGTGTGTGTGTTTCCCGACAAATGAGCTCTTGCCCCAACAAACCTCGTATCGTTCATGCTTTAACATAAGTTTTCACACAGAATCCTTCTATTAAGGATTCTTAACCCATACCAAGATACTCTTCAACAACAGAATAGCACTTTTCTCAATAATGTGCACTTTTAATATTTCATTTCAATACAATATTCATTCTATAAAGTTTGCTCAGGCAATATATATGCTGTTAGTTCGTCGTGAATTGTTTTACACGAGGAAATAATAAACCATAATATATTTTCTCTTGTACAAGTGTCCGAATTGTACTGTGCAATTCATTTTCAATTTCATCTTCATATTATAAGCATTGTTTTCGTGAATAACTTTTCTAATAAACTCATTGTGTTGTAGGTGAAAAAAAAAATCATTACTCTAAGTGATAAGAATTTAGAAATTTCTTGGCCGTGACTTAACAAAGAGGCTCTTGCGTTTACAATTTATTGAAACACTTTCGGTACTATAAGAATTTTTACACGATCTGCAGGTCTGTACTCGGCACATGTGTCTTTGGCAACTTTAGTAATGTAATGTTGTCCTGCAGAAGCTGTTGTGATTGCTGGTCCTTCGTTTGTTCCTCCATAAATCGTTGGTAATCCACACACAAGTCCAGCAGGAGAGCATTTATTCCACGAGACATGGCGTCTTCAGGTACATTTTCACATCCTTTTATAAAAGGGATATCTGAAGTGAATTGCAACAGATAAACCAAATGCCTTGTCCCACGGGGTGAGTACTTGTCCGAACCTGACTGAAAAGCGCCCAACAAGGGCTTGTGGTCCGTAAGTATGCAGAAAGTCCGCCCCTCCAACAAATGTCGAAAGTAGCGAACAGCCGAATACGCAGCGAGCAGCCCTCATCCAAATGTGCTGTACCTAGTCTCCGTTGTCGTCAGTTTCTTGGAAAAGAATGAAATCTGTCTCCAGTGGTCGCTCATTTTCTGCTGTAGGACTGCACCTACACCTATAGAAGATGCGTCCACCACCAAGCACAACTCGTTACCCGGAATAACAGTTTTACTGCCTGGGACAATATCTTTTTAATTTTTCTAAATGCTATGAAAGCAAAGTCAGACAGAACTATTGTACAATTTTTGACATCAGTCAACATGTCTGTCAAAGGTTTTACTGCCTGCGCACACTTAGGCAGGAACCTTCTGTAAAAATTTATCATGCCTAAAAACTGTCTCAGCTTCCTCATCGTGTCTGACACGGAAATTTTCAATAGCTTCTACCTTAGAAGGGAAAAGAGAAATCCAAGCGGAGTTTATATAGTGTCCCAAGAAATTTATTTCTGATTTCCAAATTCACACTTAACTGGATTGATAACGACCCCAAATTTTTCGAAATGCTCAAAAATGCTCTGCACCAGCTTAATATGTTCCTCCTTCGACGAACTAGCTATCAAGACATCATCCACGTAGGCACAGACGAAATGTAATACGTGATCGATAAATCTCTGGAATGACTGCGCTGCATTTATTAAGCCAAACGGCACACGTAGAAATTCAAACAACCCGAATGGTGTTGTTATCACAGTCATAGGAATACGTCGAGACTATACAGGAATTTGATAGTAGGCCCTAATAAGGTCTAATTTTGTAAAAACGGACTTATCCTGAATTGCCGCTGTTACATCATGAATATGGGGAATGGGGTAACGGTCAGGTTTAGTGGCAGAGTTAAGTGCTCTATAATCTCCACACGTGTGCCACGTGCCACCACTTTGGGGTATCATGTGTAAAAGAGATACCAGGTGCTTTTTGATGGACGGATAATGCTAATTTCCATCATTTGTATAAATTCGGTTTTAGCAACGCTTAATTTTTCCGGGGGAGTCGACGGGGTCGGTTATGAACAGGAGGACCGGTAGTGGTTATATGGTGAGTTATAGAGTGAAGCAGAGTTTCCTTGTGAAAGGACAGTTTGGTAATATTTGCAATTTTTTTTAAAGCTTGCAAAATGTCGGATTCTCTTCCGTGTTAATCACAGAAGAGGATAAGGGAAATCCTTTACGCACCGAATCAGACGACTTAACGTTCATCAAAGGGTCCGTCAGACAACGCTTGTTAATATCCACGAGAAGGCTATATTTGTGTAAAAAAATCTGCAACCAATATGGTTTTCTCCACGTCTTCAACCACGAAGATATGGGTAAAAACCCTCAGGCTGTATGTCTGAATGAGAGACTTGTTAACCGCCTGAAGAGTAAATTTATGAGGGCCTCTCTTTTTATCTTCCTTTGTAGCGGGTATGATGGATATTTGTACATCGTTATCTACCAGGAAATGTATGCCAGTGGTATGGTCAAGCACGAATAATAGGCGACTAATTTTACTATCGCCAACACACCGTGTCACCTCCGGTTGCCGGCTTAGGCTTTTCCCTGCTTCTCATTAAAAGAACAGGGCGGGCTACAGTGATGTGCCTTATCTCCGAACTTCTGGTGTAAACGACACAAGGGAGCATTGCTACTACCCCTAGCTCGACCTCTACTCTGTGTACGTGATGTACTCCTTTTGTCCAAACGCCCTTCTACCTGGGCCATACGGACTTCCAATCTCCTTAATCCTTCTAGGACTTTGTCCATTGAGTCAGTCAACTCAGAAGTTCACTCGTTCGAAATCGAAGCAGTGCTATGCGAGGTTAGGTCTGCTATATTATCTGCTGTTTCCGGACCTACAGCAGGCAGGATATTACGATATTCTGCTGGAAGGCGTTCCAGGAAAATATGGAGAAGCTGAGATGATATTTTTTTTTTTTGTTGTGACGTCGACGTTCTCTTAATGAGCTTGTCTCTCAGTCTGGTGTAAGTTTTTTCCTTAGTTGGTGAGAATATAATTTCTCTCAACTCAAGCATTGCCTCGTGGGGCAACTTAGAGACTGCCAAATGGTATTTTTTATTTTGGTTACTTATGCCTCTAATCTCACATTCCGACTCCAATTGTGCAAAAAATAATGCAGTGTCCTGTCTACAATATTGCAGACCCGCGCTAGTAAGCGCCCTAATTGCTTCAGTTTTATCCTCCATTATCTACCTTAAGAAAGATATGGGTAAATAAGAAAAGTCTCCTACTACAAAGGGCCATGTCAAGAGTGTCTGTAAACAAATGCCTTCCTCGTCCAGTTCGAAATTAGCAGCAGCTAGTATCCTACCTAAAGAATGAGGAAAGAAACTATTTGTTTGCGCTATACCCACGTACTAAAATAGAAGGTAAGCTAAACAGCCATTTACGAAATGTAAAATTTTCTAAATCGAATATTCGTTGCGTCTGGACGAATGTTCAGATACAAAAAAAAATTTGCTAGCTATATTTCTACGAAAGAATACATGACACAAAAAGTTAAACTGCAAATATTTGATATTTACATTTATGGTACACAATAATAATTGTCTCAAGCCATACTAAATAAAAGCGCAATAGTTGCTCCAAGAACAAGGTGATGAATGGCAGAAATTACACTTACGTAGTTCTGGCGTAGTGTGAGTTCTCGTAAGGTGATTTGTACGCACGTGCTCCTCACATAGCAGAGGCTGGAGTAGATGTCCTATCAGTAGGACCTTCTCGGTTAGAAAAAGAGGGAACTCGCTTCTCAAACTGTCACATGACCAACGGTCACGTGATTGTCGGAAGCTCCGACTATGAATCACAAGTAAGGGAGACAATTACGTTTTGTTCCTAACAGTACAAATAGGAAATTCAATTTTTGGACATTCACAGTATATATTTAGCAACAGATTCATTTTTATTTTTATCTAAAGTTATGAAGCTATGTCGAAAGTAAGAAATTCAAATGGATTTAGCATAATGACAAAAAGAAATACCGAAAATATTGTATACGTGGAAGTTTTGTTGAGTTAAGAGAACTTTTATTATAACTTAATTTTTTCCGTCGATAGGACAGGTATTCGGCAACTAAATATATATACACGTTTAGACATGGTTGCGGATGATTAAGCGGTATTATAGTTTCTTTGAACCACAGAACTTACGATAAATCGCCTTTTGTTTATTAAGGGTCACAAATAAAATTAGATAAGAAGAGGATCGTTCGAGTAAAACGAGCAACAACTAAACACCATCCTCCCTTTGGTCTTATGCGACATTCTTTTGCGAAAATTTAATATTTTTCTCATAACTTTCGATAAAGAGCAGAGTTTAATGAGCTGATTTCATAAAGCACAGATGATCAGATTAATTCTCACCAGATTTTCACCGAGAGTGGCCCCATGACAGATTAAACTTAATAAAGAACACATCGGCCCATTTCACTCTAGTTATAAGTATCTCTTCCCTCCTGCCTCTCTTTATATCTATCCTCAATAAGTGCAACAACTTTAAAGAGTTCAGTCTGAGTGGGTAGGGAAAATTGTTCCTCTTCCAACAAAAAGATGGATATATAGCGGACTCTACTTCGATTCTAATCAATCAAACAGCTGACTTTAAGGGATTACTAAGTAGAATAAACTATAATTTAATATTTTGCAGTGCGCCATTTGTAAGAATGGAAAAGTACAACGTTTGATTAGGTATCATCAGCGCTGAGGTGTTGCCTGGGAAAATGCTTCCAGAAACTAAGTTGGGTAAATTGAGCACCCCAATATGAATGTCAGGTATTTCAAAAGAAGAGTACTACCATACTTTTAACTTTTCAAAGTGTATTATATTTACTAACAGTGTTTCTGAGAATAATGGTGATATGTAATTTGCATAAGGATTTTAAAAGCAGGTTTTGGTAAATAATTGATAAAGATTCAGTTTAGCTAACTTGACAAACGCAAAGTAAAGATCTAATTTAATATTATACTTATAATATGTTGAATACCTTCCAGGGTTAAACCTATTCTAGGTATACGTTATACATTATGTTATTATTTTTATTTACCTCTATCGCTCGTCTAGCGGCCAGCTCTTCAATCGTTCTTTAATCATGTCATCTTTGTCCTCTTCTTGTAGCCATTTTTGTTTTTCTGTGTGTTACTTGGTCTATTGCAACCCCAACAATCATAGAACTTCGGTACTGGGATGATAAACAACTAGGACACCCATTCTGTGCGCAATAATATTTTATTTCTAACGACAATTCTTCATGACCCCAAGCGACCTTATGGGGAATAAGTGGAGATGGAATTCTACTGCTGCTTCAGTTAAGCGCCTCTTACCAACTGGTATTTATCTAACATCCCTCCATGACAAAATAAGGCACAAGGCCGTTTTATGGTGGGGGTAGCGTACGAATCGAGACATGAGCGGCAGGTGCAAAAGTTCTTGACCACGTCGGTATTCCCCTTTTAGGGTGCCTCGGGCACCAAGCAATAAACTTAGTCTTGCAAGCAGGCGAAGACCTGGGGGTCGGCTCCCTGAGGCCAAGTTTAGTTGGAAAAATATAACTACCCGACACGAAGGTCTGCAGCCATATCTTTTTCCTATTATCAAGAAGTCATATTATTATTCCTATTATTAAGTCATGTGAACAGACGACACGATCCAGTCACAGCCATGAGCTCAAACGAACCCTAGGCTCATCACTAAAAGTAAATGATGCCACGGGTTTTTTTCCATATCATTTAACAGTTAGAACTCATTCAAACTAGCCGACAATTCATGTCAATAAGAGATTATTTTGATAAGCAATTATGTAGCATTGGTTTTAATCCATTTAGACAGATTTATTCAAATTGGGCACCGTGCACACGGGGAAGAGGTTTTCAAAAATTTAACTGATTAAATCATACATACGGTCAACAATGTTACAAACAATGTTTCAAGAGAAACTAAATGATTTGGTGATGCTATCTTTAAAAAATAACATTACAAAAACTATTGACTTTGAAATAATTTCCTTGGATCGAGGGGCCCCACAAACAATTTTAATTGGGCCCCACACTTCCTAACATCGGCCCTGTTTATTGTGTAAATCTAATAATCCTTTGTTAAAATATTGGAAAGATTTAGGATTTTCAAAAACTAATTTGCTAAAAACATTTTCTGAGATCTCATTTGTAACCACAAAAAATGTAGTCATAACTTTAGCCATCCTTTAATTATGTGATGGTAGACGGACATTAGTGAATTTATATATATATATATATATATATATATATGTCATCCACAGACTGTTGTATCACAACTTCTCAGTGTGGCTAGACACGTAGGACGCTTGAAGCTGGAATCGAAATACGCCCAACTTTACGCTAGACTTAGCATCTTACCATTCAGCCAACAGGCGACATACGTCAGCTCGGGAATTATAAGGCATTATGTTGTAGCTTTCGTTAGTTTACATTTTTACTTACCGGATACCAGAGTGCTCAATTCATTAGAAAAGCTTTGCATTACACGACACACAGTGTGATGGGTAAATTGTCACGATTTTAAATAATCAATTTCGCGCATGAACTTTTGTCTAATGTGCAGCAAACTAGAGTCAGTTGGAAACTTGAGGAAAGTAGCACCATGACACAATTCACTCAGAAATTTGGAAACGACATATTGTACTGTGCTTGGCATTTACGATGAAAAATCCAATGCGAAGATTTCACTATGATTGATTGTCAGAGCAGAAGATTCGAAAAGAGTTGAATGAATCTAATGGTGATTACGAAGGTAAGGGAGCGTGGAAGCCCCACTCTGATCGTTCTGATAAGAAAAGAACTCCCAAATTTGTTGGTGAGATCCAGGTTATGATTGTCAACAATTCCAGCAAATCAATCAGTATATGAGAGAGTCTGGGTTTCTTATCAGGCGATTAGTGCACAAAGACATTAGGCATTTCTCATACAAGACGAGAAAGGGCCAATTTTTATCACACGTCATGAAGGACAAAAAGAAAGATCGTGTAGCAAAGCCTTTCAACAAACTTAACCATCCCATACAACCGAAAAATGCTTTGGTTTTCCTCAGAAGAGAAAAGTGTCTGAAAAGAACAAATGGTGAACTAAGAGAACAATCGTTGGCCTGCTTTTTCCTCGTAAAATGTACCGGTATTGATGAAAACCAAATACCTAGTCGACATCATGGTGTTTGGGATGGTCATTAGCAATGATGACATTATACCTCCATTCATCTCCCCACATGGCCTCAGATTTAAGGTCTGCAATAAGTACCTGAATGAGGTAGTGCTAACTTAGATCAAGATGGTAGCTGGTGGAAGACTCTGCGTCTAGTAACTGGACTGCACTATGCCATACAAGCAGGAGAACACGGTCTTGGGTCTCATAAAATTTCTGCGACCACATAACCCCCTAACATCTGGCTGCCTAACTCCCCAGATTGCAATTCCCTTGATTATTGATTGTAGAGGACGATTGAACGAGAGTCCAATAAAACTCAGTGTAACATCAAAAATAAACTGAATGCAAGGATAACGGTAAAATTTACCAATTTAAACAAGGAAACCATTAAAAAAAGCTTGCAGTAGATTCTGAAGTCATCTGGAGATCGTGGTTGAAGCTAATAGTGATTTCTTTGAATACATTTAGTCAATAGTGTACCAAGATATTTTGATGTAATTTTGGTTAATATATGTGATAAAATGAGATGTCACTGCTATTTTCCTTTTTGCGTAATTTAGACAATTTTCCCATCTCTCACATACGTACTCTCTCTCACTCTCCACCAAACGCGCGTGCGCGCGCGCACACACACACACACACACACACATATATGTGTGTGTGTGATAAAATCTGTACAAATTAAGAGAGAGGAATGGCAAAGTCCTTGTTGATTGACCAAGACAAAAAATATTTCATGCAATTTCTACTTCTTACCCATAAGAAACACTTATTTTCAAAAACGACTTTATACATTAAAATACGACTTTACACTTACACTTACTTAAAAAGAAAATGTTTTTATTGAGTTCCATAATTTTTAAGCTGTTTTTACATTTTTACTTCCACTTCTATTTGTCAGTTACGATGAAAATTTAAAAAAAAAGGGTTGAGTATTAAATGTTTTCACGTGATATAGCATATCAGCTGAACACTTTAAACATGTGTGCTTAAAAAATAGGTCTGATTCTTTTAGAGGAATCATCTTTGAAGTATTTACTATTTTGCCTCAGTAAGTGTACTCATCTTTGTTTATTGAAGCATTATTACTAAAAAAAGATCGGATATTATTGAGAAAAATTTGACGTAATGGCCATGACAAATAGTACCATATTGTTCTGAAACTTACTGGAAATTGTTAATTTGACAACTACTACTACTACTACTACTACTACTACTACTACTACTACTTTTTCTCTACTTTACAATCGTATGTTTGTTTTCTATGGTTCCGAAACCTTTTGAAGACAGTATTTACTTACTTCAGTAAATAGGGAGTGGAAAAGGAAATATCAAGAGAAAAAAGTTTATATGTTTATAAAAGTAGTAATTTACTAAGCTTTTTGCTTAGATGTGGCACAAGGCCACATGAATGTTTATAAGTATGTGAGTGTATGTGTGTGCTTATTGGGGATAAGGTCGCACGATCGAATCTCACCTGGAACTTATTATTTGCATTATTTATTATTATTTTCTGTTACTGTTTTAATTGTTGATAACAAAAGTAGTCTATAACTGCCAAAACTTTAATATTTTACACACGAAATAATTAGAAGGAACTCTAACCCACCCACCCAGGAATTTGAAACCTTATCTCACGCGCACTGGTAAACCTCTTGAAACAAAGCAGTAAAAATGTTAAATATCTTAAATTGGCCATACCGGATGATGGCATTGGGTGCAATTTTTTTAAAGCCATTTGTTCTGCACTAAATTTTATTGTTTTGTTTTAGGTTTACGTTCTATTTCCATGCATTAGTTAATTGATATGTGATCGTCACAATATTTTTGTTCATTAAAGAAATAAAAAGTATGATTTAAAAAAAAAATCTATACTCAAAGTTCTTGGGAATATGGGGGAAAAATAGAATATCTATTAAATTTTCACGCAAGCTAACATTCTCTCTGTTTCTACATCTGTATCTTTCTCCCCCCCTCTCTCTCTCACACACACACACACACACATATACACATGCAAAGTTTTTAAGGTTCCTTAGATTTAATTATTCGTGGTTACACAATGTTATATTGTGAGTAATTGCTTTTTAAAGTTTACTAGATGTCTGATAAATTGTTTTCATTCTAAAATCAATTTTATAACTTTTGAATAAGTTACAAATATAAGTCAGAAGATATGATTTATGTGTCTTTTGTCAATCATCTCATAAACAGGTTAAGTAATTATCAATTATCATTTTAGTTTTAACTAGTGTTGGTTGGGTTACCATATTTACCCAACCCCTCCGATCGGGCAGGATATGACACAAGGTCAATTTTTAAGCGGAGTTTAACAGGTTTGAATTCAGAGTTTTCCTTCTCCTAGACTAGTTGCCTCGCCAAGGCTGAAGAACCCAGTCTGCCTTACTATTTACCCATAGCTGGAGGGAGAATAATTGGATTCATACCTTTCCCAAGGGTATTAGTGCTATGTGAAATGCAATCAGTCTCGTCCAGGATTTGAACTCGTGTCGCCGTGTCCATTTCCTACAACGATAACCATTACACCACGGGTACTTGGTTAGGTTACAGGAAGAAACAATTACGGACAGATGCATTTTTCAAGAAAAAAATCATTTCCAGGTTTTCACATTTGTTTTCAGATACGAATAAGGAAAAAATTAGAAGTTTATAAAGTAATAAATGAAATACACAAATAAGCTTTAACCGACAAATGCCCGTCGTATTCGTAAACACTTGACTAATAATAATCATATTTTTTTGTTTTTTTGCTTTTGTTTTTTATTATTCATCTGTGCACTTGAATGATTTAAGATCACATTTGCACTTTTTTCCTTCATTATTGTCTGAATTTCAATTCTTGCACTTCATTGTTGATTATAACGCTCAAGTCTCGTGAACATAGCCCTTTTTTTTAATCAGATAAACTTTTAAAGAAAAGAAGCCTAAGCTATTATTATTTTTTTTTCTGTTCTTTCCTTTTTTTTTATCGATATCTTGAATAATCATCAACATTTATCACTATCAGTTACTTGAAAAGTAATTATCAAAGATCGAAAAAATGCCTCTCGTCAAAAGTATCAAATAATTTCGAAACGTAAACTATTTTATTTAAATAAATGTACGAGCTGAAAATAGTCGCCCAGAGAGTGAATATTCTCAACTAGTTAGAATTACAATGCAGCTGTAATTTCAGCGAAAATGAAAGAGCGTGACGAAGAGCGATTGGCTGGGGTAGGTTTTGCGACGAAATTGTCACGGGGAAAGCTGAAGTGCTAAGAATGAATTTCGTAATTTTGCCTGTTGATCCGTAGAGTAAAAACATACGCGTGTGGGTAAATGGGGTGAGGGCAGTTTAACCTAGCTTGGTCTATCTATTCCTTCCACCTTATCTTTAATGTAAGTAAGGTTGGCAACTGTAGTCGAAGGCGACCCGAAGGCTCCCTTTTCAATAGCTACTACACCGCGGAGTAAGGGAGGGCGCTACTCCTTTCCTTGGATTGCTCCACTTTACCCTTGATACGTACCTCATAATGCTGAGTGTTAAGCAAGGAGGTATCAAGTACTATTTTTAAGTCTTTGGCATGACTCGACCTGGGATTGAACCTAGGTCTCCCGGGCCATTGGCGTACACTCTACCCACTAGTAATATCCACTGGTTTTTTAAAATCCTAAATCCTTTTTAAGAATTTCTTTTAAAAAGTCAAGTCGATAAAATTTGAAAATTTGAGAACTTGTATGAAATAATAAATGAATAAGGCAAAAAAAAGAAAAAGACTAAAACAGAATCTGTACGAGAAAATCCGCTGTGCTCAACAAACACTAAATTCTTTCTTCAGAAATAATGACAGCGGGGCAATTTTTTCCCTGTCTCAGTTAATGCTAGGATTAATTTATTTTGGATGTGATTTGAGTGAGATTAAAGACAAAATTTTTCGGAGAGATTTATACATTTACTGTAATCTTACAATGAGACAGACTGGGCTCTTTAGTTTTGGTATGGCAACCAATCTAGGAAAATGAAAACTTTGAATTCAAATCAGCGGTATATGTACTTACCAACCCCTCCACACGTGCAGGGTGCGACACAAGGTCAATTTTTAAGCGGAGTTTAATAGGTTTAAATTTAGAGTTTTCATTCTCTAAGAATGGTTGTCATACCAAGGTTAAAGAGCCTAATCTACCCTACTATTTATCCATAGCTGGAGAGAGAACAGTTGGATTCAAACTTTTCCCAAGTGTGTTAACACTATATGAAATCCAGTCAGCCTTGTTCAGGATTTGAACTCGGGTCGCCAAGTCCATTTCCTACGATGATAACTGTTACGCTTTAAAATGATCTTGTATCGCATCCTACCTATGGCAGAGGGGTTGGGTAAATACTTTTTATGAATAATAAATGAAGCTAACGCAAAAATATGAATTAGTTAATGAGGTGTATTTACTATTTTGGTTTAGTTATTAAAAATACAAAAAAAAAATGAAACAACAAAAAGTTAAGAGAAATACGATAAAGAAAGAAAACAAATAAATAAAATTAGAATAAGACAATCTTGTATTCACGGTTTAATTTCAATAAAATCATCCGCACCCATAATTAACAGGCCATTACAAAGCTCGGGGGAATTTCTAAAATGTTTGGATCTTTGTAATTTACTATAATAATAATAATAATAATAATAATAATAATAATAGACTACAGCACTGATAAGATCAGCAAGAGTACTTAGAAGATTCCTGGAGAGCGGAGGAGATTTGCTTTCACACAAACTTCAGTGAAAAACTACCAGTTAAAACTGGTGTGAAAAGCTCGCAAAGTGAAAATAATAAACCAACGTACTGTCAGAAATTTTAAAGAAATCTTTTAAGCGCGCACAAAAGGAGGCGTTCGTTATGTAACGGTTATCTTCGTAGGAAATGAACACGACGACCTGAATTCAGAACCTGGATGAGGCTGTTTGCAATTCACATAGCGCTAATATCCTTAAAAAAAAGCTATGCATCCAACAATTCTCTCTCCAACTATGGGTAAATAGTAGGGCAGAATGGGCTCTTTAACCTTGGTAGAGCAACCAGTCTAGGAGAATGAAAACTTGGAATTCAAACCAGTTAAACTCCGCTAAAAAAATTGACCTTGTATCGCATCCTGCTCGTGCGGAGGGGTTGGGTAAATACACACACACACACACATACACGCACACACACATTAAACGAACAGTTAAAAAGGTTCCTTTAAAACCTATTCAATCACACAGAATAGAAGTTTGTTTTGAATCGACAACATTTTAATAGCTTAGAGATGTTTTACTCTTTGTGGTCCGATTTTTTAATATTTTTTAGACGGCGCACGGTCACCATTTTTCCCCATTTTTCTAGTCTTTAAAAAATTTTTTTTCTTTTTTAATTTTTTTCATTTCACTTGTTAATGGGTCTGTGTGGCCAAATCAATAAGACGCAGTCCATGTCAGAAACAGTCTCCTCCTAAAAGTAAAATGTGAGTACAAACCTCATTTAAGTTACTTGTTTCCGATCATCCATGACAATGCTTACAGCTTTGTTAACAGTCGTAAAATGTAAATAAATAAAAACGATCTATAATACTCCCGACAATAGAAGATGAAAAGAAAAAAGTAAACATTTTACAATGGTATAATCTAATCAAAAACATTTCAAACCCTCGTTGATAAGATTGATAAAAATGCAGTGTAAATGATATCCTTTTCTCCTGAGAAACCAAGTTCATTAAGTTCATTTTTACTTAGCAATGGTTAGTCTTATCCAAAATCAGTAGTGTGCGTCGAATTTTCTATAGAAGTAACAACGGTTGGTCTGGAGAGACCTGAACCATTCAATACTCCAACTCTAAATCAATAAATTTGACTGTGTACTTTTCAAGTGTTTTTTTTTTTCTACTGGATATGAGCAGTTTATAATTAGTTGCAAACTTAAGTTAGCCAAAAAGTGCAACACTTGAAAAAGTACGAGTACTAGTAGTAGTAGTAAAAATAAATACTACTACTGAGTGATGTCACAAGTTCACGAATTGACTGACAAAAGTTTTCAACAACGCCTAGCAAGGATAATAAAAAGTTGGGTAATAGGCAGTGTTTCTGAGACTTGGATGTTTATTTCAAATTTGGGAACCATAAAACATAGCAACTTTTAACAAAAAATCGAAGACTAAATTAAATGAATTACATCGTTATCACAATATGTTGAACCGTCTTAATTTGTCATTTACTCTCTCTCTCTCTCTCTCTCTCTCTCTCTCTCTCTATATATATATATATATATATATATATATATATATATATATATATATATATATATATAAAGTAAATGAATAATAATAATAATAATAATAATAATAATAATAATAATAATAATAATTGGAAGTTGGCGGACGAGTGGAGACCATCCAAACTACAGCATTATTGAGAACGGCCAGAATACTGAGAAGAGTCCTGGAGACCTGAGGAGACTTGCTGTCACTCAAACTCCAGTGAAAGACCATCAGCTAAAACTGATGTGAAAAACTCTAATGAGTAGATGATAATAATAATAATAATAATAATAATAATAATAATAATAATAATAATAATAATAATAATAATCATTATCAGCTGCAGCAGCAGTAGCGCTCAATACGGTCACCAAACAGTTAGTACTGGGACTGGAAACATTGGAAATAAAAATTCGAGTGGAGACCATCTAAAGTACAGTATTGTTGACATCGGCCAGAATATAAAGAAAAGTCCTGGAGACTTGAGGAGACTTGTTGTCACTCAGACTCCAGTGAAAAACGATCAACTCACGCTGGTGTGAAGAACTCTCCGATAATAATAATAATAATAATAATAATAATAATAATGATAATAATAATAATAATAATAATAATATTAAGTCCTATAAAAATAATAAGAAAGTACTATCAATGTGACAGAAAAATAACGCCTAAAAGAGGTAGAAAAAAAAATTCGTAGAATACATATAATTGCTACCTTCTCTCATCCTGGGTCTTAGGTAAAGACCCGATGAAGGATTGTAAAGAACCGATAGTAAAGCTTATAATAATAATAATAATAATAATAATAATAATAATAATAATAATAATAATAATAATAATAAAATTAAAGGAAGCAGAAAGAGATAAATACTTGGACCTTGCCAGAGAACAAAAAAAAACAACAAAAAAACTGTGGGACATGAGGTTGACAGTGATACCAATTGTAGTTGGTGGACTTGGAACGGTCACCAAAGGCTGGAAAAATTGGAAAACAGGAAAAATCAAGACCATAACGTTATTGAGATCGGCTAGAATACTCAGAAAAGTCTTGGAGACCTGAGGAGACTTGCTGTCATTCAGTCTCTAATGAAAGAATAACAGCTGACGGTTATGTGAAAAACTCGCAAAGAGTGAATAATAATGATAATGATGATAACAACAACAACAACAACAACCCTGCTTTTACGGTATTTTGTAATTGATGACATTAAATTCCAGACTGATTGGAAAAGAATATTTTTCACTGTCTTACAAAACAAAAACCAGACAGAAATACAAAAACAAAAACGAAAATAAAACAAACAAAAAAGAATTTTCAATACTTATGGTTCAATCGTGGTTGTAACGATAAGTTCAGTAAAACTTTTTTTCTTATTTTACTTTTAGGGAGAGATGTACATGCACAGGAAAAGGTTGCTTGTACTACATTGATATGATGCATTATTTGCCTCCACGAGGAAGTAGAAAGTAAAAGAAAAATAAATCAAACATACCCCCCCCACATGCAGCAACAAAAAACTGTCCAGTTTCCGCTGCCATTGTTACAGATATCAGGGTTTACCCACTGCCCCTAATCCGTTGAATGCAATGGAGAGGTACTGCCTCATAGTTTGAATCTCCAGGGACCATTTCAATGTTTGCCGTGACTCGTTCGAAGGCGAGACGGGGGCTGATATCAACCGAAAGACTGGTGATGCAACAGCCGACTGACCCAAAATCAATATGTGATTACGTCGATAATAGCTTACTTCTGTTATAAGATCACAACCGTTTCAAGAAACTTACTAGTAGAAGCAGTAATAATCACCGAGCTAACCATGGAACGAGAACGCAGGACTATTATGTGTTTATCTACTGCACCCTCTCTGTCTTTGTTTGTCTGTCTGTCTTTCTCTCTCTCTCTCTCTCTCTCTCTCTCTCTCTCTCTCACCCTTGTTCTTTCTCTTTATTCATTACCTGTCGCGATTTATTTAGCTCCCTTCGAGACCAAAATTATTCTTTGCATGTCTGAAGCCAAACCGGAAAGAAATTTATAAACCCGACAACTAAGCATCGTCACGAAAAATATAAATTTATATAAATTTACAATAAATAAAATCTACGTTAACTTGGTCAGTTCAGTACTTTGTCTATAACTCATCTCAGACGTTATCAAACTATACAGTAAATTAATTTTTGTTTTATTGTTTAGGTTTTTATTTATATTCTTTTTTAAATAAAGAAAGATGCTAACAAATTTTATTTTTCTTTGAAAATGAAATACGTTTGAAAAGATTTCCTCTTTTTTATTCTCCTATTTTATGTCTACAAAGAGGTTAATCTAATTAAATTTGATTTAATTTTTTAACAGCAAAACGATCTTATAAAAGAAAACAATAACAGTAAGACACATTACTACTTACAACCATGTCACGTTGTTAATCCAACTAACGAGATAGTAGGGGTTAATTAATATGGATTTTATTCCTTCCAAATTTGTCATCTTTTTGAATGCTAATAGTAATGTGTTTAATTCAAATTGTTGTAAATGAAGACACGTATATTTTCTGAGAATTTTAAAAACCATGTTTTTCTTTTGTGTTGAATCGTGCGATGAAAACAAATACGACCTTGACCTTTTAACTAACAACTTCCGTTCATCGTTTCCTTTAACGTTATTTTCTTATTTAATACGTTAATTTAATTAATAACAAATATTATTATAGATTATATTGGTTATTATTTAGATTTGTATTAAGTAATTTTTAATTTTAAGTTATAAATGATTGTGCGAAATATTTGTGGAAAGCTACTCTACGCGTGTTTAGTACAACTTAGGCTGACCCGAGATACATCGAAATACAATAATTTGAGTTTTTTCTTATAAATACTTAAATTAACAAATTATAATTCCTTTGAAAATGAAAAATAATAGTATTTCCATATGTAATTAAGAAGTTTTAGTGGTAAATATTTTATGAATAATTAATTTTAGGAACATTTACAAATCAGCTACGCGGTAGCCTTGCTACACATATAGTATATATAAAGGATTGCCGCCGAGGCAACCTCATGCCTTAAACTAATGAGTAAGGAAAATAACGAACTAGGGTAATGCCTAGTTCCACAGTTCTATCTGTGAAGTATTTTTGAACAGGTAAAGGTCGTCCCTGGGAATCCGCCTACTTTTGCGGTCTCCATGGTTGTAGCGATCTACCTGTGGAGCTAGTGCTCCCAAATTGAAAACAAAAAATAGACTTATTCCATAGCAAATAGACAATTTCTTACTTAAGAGTAGTGTGAATTTAAAATAAAAAAATACTCTCTAAAAAACAGAAAATGACGAATAATTAAAGCCTACTTTTTTATGTATGAAGTTTTTATCTGAATATTTATATTTTAGTAATTTACTAAGCTTTTTGCTTGAATAGGGCACTCAATGAGACTCGAACTCACTCGTCGAGGTTTGCAAAGATTTGTTATACAGGATCTCAAACGTTAGAAGACAAAAAAGTTAATAACAAAAGTTAAGGGCATAATCACAAAAAAGAAAAGAGAATAACAACGTTGTGATGAGTTGGTTACGCTTTGATGCTGTTGTTTTGATGTTATTTATTATTATTATTATTATTATTACTTTTATTATTATTATTATTATTATTATTGTAGTAGTAGTAGTAGTAGTCATGATTTTTTGGAATGTCACCTTTAATTTATTTTGTCCATTATTAAAATAAATGAATTAAAAATAAGTTATTTGCTATATGTTTATTAGCAACTTAAAAACAAAATATTAGGCATAAATACACAAAATTAGCTTTATTTGTGATTTATGACTTTTCCCTTTAAATTTCATTGTATAAAATTACTCTAAACGAGATTGACTAATAACAGTTAACGACGTCTCTTCGGTTGTAGTAAACGACATGTTTATTTATCTTCTTAACGGTGGGGTTGCATGCATGTACAAATGGTTAAGCTCCCCAAATATGCAGGTATCAGACTACTCTGACCCGGCTCCTTACGTGAGCTGTTGAAGAGTTGAAATCCTTGGGACAAGATTCGCTACGCTTTTCTTTGCTGTCTCCAGTCAGAAAACAAGTAACTATTTTTTTTTTTTTTTAGCTAAACACCAAGCTAAAATAGGCACAAGGGTATTGTTTAATGTTGGTGCTACACAAGAAACAAGCCTCCCGTAGCGGCGAGTTTAAAAACTGCTACCATTCCATCGGCGCTCCCTTTGCAGGGCGCCTCAGGCACAGGGCAATAAATTCACTCTTTACTCCTTTTTGGCAGGAGGTGGGTAGGTGCTGCCTGGCAGAAAGCCCCCCCCCCGAGCCCTGGAATCTAGCCATCAACATTTTTCCACCACTCGGCTCAAGGGAAACTTATATGCCAGTTAAGTATCTGGGGTGGTGCCTCACTCGAAGACAAGATCATGGCTGAAGAAGAACAGATACTTTACTTTAATCCTAACTAGAAAACAAAACATGATATTTTCCCAGGTTTTCACCAAGCCCAATAAGACACAATGTCATTTTATTGTGAGTAACCACACACATGTTGAAACTCATGAGTGGTGGTTGCAAAAAATGCTTGGCTCCATCAACGTTCTCCTTCAAAGGTGCCTCAGGCACTTGGCAAGAAGCCCAGCCCTCAGCCTTTTTGGTGAGGGAGCAAGTACTGCCTTGGAAGAAGGCCCTATGGAACCAAGTGAATAGCCACCCAACACAAATGCCAGGTATATTTATCCGTGCCTCTCACCAGGTCAGATTTAACACAAGTTTTTTTTTTTATAGTGGGAATTTAGGGGAGGGAGAGGTTTGGCATGAACCAAAATTCATGTTCTACTGGTCAATGCTGGTCATTGGATCACTATGTGCAATATGAACTATGCTAATCTTTGTTAAGTCTCCCATTATGTATGCCTGGTGACCTTGCTTGTCATAGATTCACCAGACCTGTAGGTCTAGTGCCTGTCATTGCTGCTCTGTGAGATATGTATGCCAGGCAGCCCAGCCAAGGCTGGTTACTCTCGGAGCAAGCTCCTAATCCAGGTAAGCACAAATGCCAGGTGGCACTTTAGTTTTAGGCATGGCTTAGTTCATGCAGGCAATTTGATATGTATGGAACATATATAGCTAGGCCAAGGGATACCTGATTTATAAATGTCTATAAATTTAATTACCTATTAAATATTTACAATTAAATTTTTTTAATTACATATGAATGTACAATTACTATTCATTTACAAAAGAATTACATTTTGTAAACTTGGGTATCCAGTTTTTTTTTAGTTTCTAATTATTGTATTTTGATGTGTTTCTGGTCAGCAAAAGTTATGCTGTACATGTGTAGAATAGCTTTCCACAAATATTTTCTACTATCATTTATTGCTTAAAACTACAAATAAAAATAATAGCTAATGATATTCATTAATCAAATTAATTAAATATTGAAAGTTTTTGCCAAAAGTTTCTTCTTATAAAGATAATGAGAAAAATGTTTAAAAATTTAAGAAATGAAAATCAAAGTATTTGAAATTCTGTGATGAGTCATTTCATAAATTATCCAGATTAATTATCTAAAAATCCTAAGATGAATCATTATCATTATTTGGTCAATTATTCAAACTATTATTTTCATTGTCATTGCTTTCATAACTATGCTTCAGTAAATGAAGGCTGAAGAATGCATCTGCCAAAAGGTCATGATTAAAGAAGCATTAACAAGAATGACAATATTAATAGAATTATGTTACGTTTACATAATAGATATTGTGTTTTGATTATGGGTTAATTTTTACATTTTCTTTTCTTTTTTTTTTTTATATTAATAAGAAATTTCTGTGTATAATCTTTTTAGCCCAACTGTTCAATTGTAAACAAAAATTCGAAAACGAAATTTATCTTTCATTTCAACTGGGTGAGTCAAAACAATATATTATATTTTTTGTAAATTTGATAATAAATGAATTTAGAATAGTGTTTGATGTGAATAAATTAATTTTAGAGTAAATCTTAATAGATATTAATGATTAAAACAAATCATAAGCTTTTGCAAGTATTTGGTCCACACTAAAAGTGAAGTGCTTCAAACTGTATTCTTATTATTCATACCATTATTTTTGCTTTTAATGGTTTTGTCAACATGAGTAACATAGTCAAATAGTCATACAGTATGAAATTATGTCAGTAGTTGAAGAAAAATATTTTAGATTCTACCTTTTTTGCCTTATAGAAAACTGTAGATTTGATGACTGTCAAATGTTTGAAATTGAATAAAAATCAAGATATGTGCTTAAATTTTGCTGTATTTAAAAAATAATATAAGCAGAAGTGTTTATTTGTGCTATTGAGAAAGAAATTATTAATAAGTGTTAATGATATGGAGAAGGGCTTTTCTTTCTAAATGTCTAAAAACATTGACTCTAAACAGATTCGCACGCACGCACGCAGTTTAAAAAAGTATGTGACTGTCTTTTAATATGTGTGTGAGAAAGAGTAAAAATGCAACTATTTCTAAATCACTTTATTCTTAGTTCTGTAAATTTTATATACAGAAATTATTTTGAATTTCTGAAGTTTGTATATTTCTGAAGTTTGTATATTTCTGAAGTTTGTATATTTAGATTATTTTAAATGATAAACAAAATCTGTGATCATTTCATAAGAGATTTTGTTGATTAGGAAATGAAATGCTCAACCACATCATTGAGAACTTTGGTATTAACAAAGATGGCTGACTTGAGTTTATTCAGTTCTATACATTCTCAGTCTTACAAAATTCATCAACCAAATGTAGACTGGAGAAATCTTGTTTCTAGCACTTTTGTGAAATTTATATTCAAAATAAGTCTCAGTTGAATTTATTGACATTCAAGGGTTGCAGTATCTACTGAGAGAATGCTCAATATCCAGGGTAGAACCTATGTATAGGCAGCATAAAATAAAAATTAGAATCCCATATTGCAATAGATTAATATTTTCACAATCATTAGGCATGATGGTCATGAAAATGGGAAACAATTTATTGCAATAAAGTTTTTGTGTTATACTAACTATACATGCTCTTTCCTAAATATTGAGTACTCTCTTCAGATACTGTAACCTTTAAACACAGTTATGATATTTACTGTTACTATTTCTTTGTTGATTTTCTTGAATTAAAAAAATACAAGATCTTTGGCAATGTTGGTCCATTATTACAGTAACAGATGCATTAGATTTTTCAGTAATCATAATGTCTTATGACAAGCTCAGAACTAAAAGAGTCAAGAGACCAAACCAAGTGGAAACTTCAATATTAGCTCTATGAATTCTGACCTTCCCAGATAAATCTGATAAACGAAGATACACTTAAATTTCTCCCCTCTAAGGCTTGTGTAATATGAACTATCAACTCTTAGACCCATAATGAGGATGTAATGCAGACCAAAGTAAAGTTATCAAAATTCTTAAACTTGTGACTCTTGTACCAAGAGTTTTCTTTCCATATTTTTTATGCATGATTTCCAAATAAAGGTTTAGATTTATCATAAACATAAAAAAGCCACAATCATTTCTCTTGGCTCTTTTTGCCTGAGAATTTGATTTTGTTGAAACAGTGTTTTATCAAACTCCAAATAAAAAATGTATAATATATATTCATATACTTAAAATGATAGATTTCTTATCATTTACTAAAGTTTCAAGAATTAATATCAATATCAAGGCTTTGGAGAGTGGTAGCAACTGGGAGCCTAAAAACTCAATTCTTTGTCTACGAAATGCTGAAAAAATACTGTGAGCATTTTTGCTTGATAATTTTCATAAAGAGATAATTGTGTCATCCATTTATTATTTCTCTTTTGTTATTCTCATTCAATTATTTGTTTGTTTTTCCTGGATTTTTTTGTTAGTTTTGTTTCTTTCTTGAATTATAAGTGGTACCATGTGAGAAATAAAATATCTCAATGAGGAAATAACATTCTAAGAGAGATGATAAACAATTCAAATCAGCTACCTGTTTTAATCAGTTTTATTCTTAGTTCTGTAAATTTTGTATACAAAAAGTATATTATAAAGAGAATGTATAAATCAATATTTAAAACTTATGCTTTTATGCTTTGAGTGATCTTCAAAAGTTATGGAATCATACTTTAGTCCTCTGTTTAAAAAAGTTACCATAAAAATACACGTGTGTGTGTGTGTGTGTGTGTGTGTGTGTGCGTGCGTGTGTGTGTGCGTGTGTGTGTGTGCGTGTGTGTGTGTGTGTCAAACCTTTACATTTGGTATAATAAACAATTATTTCTATCATTTCTTGGCAAACATGATCACATTTATCATAGAAATATAAGAACAAAGTGCCAGTTAATTTTATCCCCTTGAATAAATAAAATTTGAATCCCTAATCTAATGTACATAATTTATATATAATGAAAACACAAATGTTGTAATGCTGGTCATCATGCAGTGATGAATCTTTTATTTGTTTTCTTTTAAAGGAAAAATATATCTAAAAATCATGTGATCCTCAAGAATTATTCAAGATTGTATCCTCTTGTTAAAGACACTTATTTAGTTTGCTTTTCAGTTCTTCTCTTCTGTAATAAATTGATAAAAATTGCTAATTTCTCATTATTGTAATTTAAACATGAGAAAAAAAAACCCTTTTCAGATGAGATGTTGCATTGTTTGTCTATTTAATTTTATTTCTTTGAGCTTATGACATTTTATTATAATTTTCTTTTCCTTTTAAAGGCTGCAAAATAGAAACATTCTCTGTAATATTCTTACCCCCACCTACATTATTAATCAAGCATCTAGTTTTTTCCAAGTTTTTGTAATTTATTTCTCATTTATTAATTATGTTAACTAACTGCTGCTATTACCTGGCAATATAATGTATTGGTTCTAATCTTGTGACATAAGTGAATCAGTTAAGCATGAAGCATTTGCTCAATAGTTTAAATAAGGTTGTCAGAAAAGGTTCCATGTTCTTTAGACACTATGCACAAAGTACAAAGTTTATTTTCATTTTGTTTTCTATTTGTTCTTCTTTTTTCCTCTTTTAGATAGGATTACACTTGTTTGCTACAAAAAAAAAAAATAAAATAAAAGGATAAAGCAGTATAAAATGTAAAATGAGAGGAAGTTTTGTAATTATATAAAAGGACATTTTTAGTTTGTTTCATATTAAAATTAAGCTTCTTATTTGCTTCTTTTCCTTAATTGTGCAAGAATGCACAATGAGATGTTCGTATGGAAGGTATGCAGTAGATTCTTTCTTTTTGTCATGCATATATTTGTGTATAGAGGTGAGATGTGCATATGTATAAATGGACATGTATGTGTGTGCCTATATTTAAGCTGTTTCTGTAATATATATTTGACAACCTGGTACCCTTTGAATGATAGATATAATTAATGTTGTTAATATCTTGCATTACAAATATAATTCAACAGGTGCTTTACTTTATCTACAAGAGACCAGTATTTAATTAGATTTGAGCAGTCAGCTCAATAAATATTAAATCTTCATAAGATCATTACATTTTTACGTATACTTTCAACAAAATAACCAAATTTTCCATTTGTTTTAAAAAGTAGTTTTCATGCAGCAAACAGTTTTGTATGAGTAAAAATACAGTTTGACTCTAATTCTTTAAGTCTATCTATTTTGTCTTCAGTTTACTTTTAAAAGGCTTTTCTTTCTCCTATCTGCATCAAAATTTTATGTTATAACTTTTTTACAAACTCAAACAGACTGTCTTTAATAGGGAAAGGTTGTTTTTTTTTAAAGTTCTTCCGGATATATGAGACCAATTCAAAATCTCCTGTATAAAAAAAAAATCAAGTTATTCATGTGTCTCAATTTAATTGAGCAAGGAGAAAATAAGTGAAGATGTTTTATTGCTTGATCAAAGAGTTTTCATTTCTGATTATTACAACAGCTGAAAGTGATTACAGAAATAACAACAAACTGTTCACAAGTGTGTGTGTGTGTGAGAGAGAGAGAGAGAGAGAGAGAGAGAGAGAGAGAGAGAGAGAGAGAGCAAAAGCAAAAGCAAATTAAGGTGTACAGAGAACAGAAAAAAACGGGTGGATTTAAATTTTAACCATTACAAAAATTACTTTATGCACAACTTTGGGGGTGGGGTGGAGAGTGAACATTTAAATCACAGCATGATATTAGATTTATATAACTCTTAACTAAACTTTTGTTTTACTACTTAAAGTCATATTTTGAATTGCCTAAATTAAAACAAAAACTTTTTACAGCATTAAAAGTTGTTTAGATTCAATTTTAAAATGTGTTTCTATTTTTAACATTAAGAATAAAAACTTAGATATATGCTTTTTTAAAAAATCACTGAAGTAATTTTTATCTATTTCATATTCAAATATTTGGGCCGAATCATTAATTTCATAATAATCCAATGTTTATATATATGTTACTGTAATAAGAATGGTACATAATATTAAAATTTTTGTACAATATTCTCCAACTCAGAGAATGAAATAATTTCCAATCCATTTTGAAACTTAGCAATAACAGTTTGACATCTGTAATCACACTCACCCTAATCATTATAGTTTCTTATGGATGATAACTGTTAAATGCTAATTACAGAGTTTTTTCTCTCATTTTTTATTTGCATTGTATCATACTAATCTGATTTTTATTTGTCTATATATTGCAGTAAAAAGTGGCACATCACAGTGAGATTTTTGTTAGCACAATAGTATCAAAATGTTCCAATTTAGATAATAAAGCAATTTCCAGTTCAATTTGCAACTTAATAATATGGGTTCTTTGCATTTGTGCTCATCTCAAACATAATTTCTCAGCGGAGATGACTTATAGAATTTTTCTTCTTATTTACATATTTGCAGTTATGATAAAATTTCTATTGATAAAATATGACAAGCAATTAATGATTAATAAAGATGGCTTTTAAGTGAGTAATGATTAAATACTGATGAATAAAGTAAATTACAGTGTAAATTCTTTCTTAAAAACTCTTATATAAAGCAATATTATCAAACTCTCACATCAAAGTAGATTTCAGATACTTATATAAAATATTCTGACTAATGCAAGGAATTGATAGTTGATAGTATGAAAGAAGAATATTTCAGCCCTTCATTTCGATTTGTTCAATTGTTTGTTGTCACATGCAGATAATCAATGAAGGTTACAATAAAAATAGTTAAGTAAAAAACTACACTTCAAAAAATAAGTAAATGATTCAATTGGTTTCTTCATTTTCTCCACAAATTTTATAAATATGTCAAACAAAACTCAATAGTATTGTTTGAAATCATGAGATGAACCATTGTTTATTATTAATTTTTCAGATATTTTGTCACAACTGTTATTGACCATTAGTAAACTGAATAGATTAGAAATAAAGAATAACCCTCTGGCAAAATTCAAACTCTCATCTCTTTACCTATCCTGAACAGTTGTCCTACTGATAAAATCACAAAGACCAACAACTTACAGAATTTCAAATATAATATTATTTATTTTCCAAAATACCTAATATCCTACTACCTTTGTTTAAGATAAAAAAAAGTACTGGTCAAAACTTAATAATTAAAACTGAAAAAATTCATAAAATTTGATCAGTTCAAATGACACACCTAATCTTATTAAATCTATATGTTGCAAAGGTTAAACTTTTAAAAAGTTAGATATTTGGTCATATGAAGCTATTTTCCTTTACAGACAAAAAATAATTTATGGTGATAAGTGTCTTATCTGTATATTACAAAAATTCTCATTATTTTTGTATGTAATTGTAATCAAACAAAAATAGTTCATCATTGCAAGATTTTTTAGAACAATGTACTTAAAATATTCTAACTTAGAGAATAAAGCAATTTCCATTCCAATTTATAACTGAATGATAATTTTCTGGTGTCTGCATTTATACTGAATATCATTTTTTTTAAATATGCAAATTCATAATATAAGGAAGATAGCTACAAAATACTAACTGGAATCCTTCATTCCTTTCTAAATAGTAGCATCAGTATCATCACGAACCTCTGTTACAACAAGAACCCAATGAGTTCATAAGACATCTAGTAAGTGATTAAAATCAAATTCAGATGAACAAATTTTACATACTTATATAATCATAAATAACATTTCCAAATAGAATTATTTGTTTGAATCCTTTTTTTTTCCTCCACAAAGAAAAAACAAACCAACAATAAAGGACTTAGGACTAATTTGTTGTGGAGAGGTGGGTGCTTGAAATATTTAATTCAACAATTGCCTGTGACTGATAAGCAGCAGGTAATCACAGACAATGGCTGAAGTAGCAAAAATATTATTCTGTTTCTTAATCCACATGCAAATAAAAGTATTTCTTTCTGCTGCTAAAAAATATTTATATAAAGAAATAAATAAGTTGATAGTGAATAAAAGCCAAATCTAGATACTTAATGAAGTGACAAGTAAAATTTCTGTATTTTTTCACACTAATCTGGCCTCTATATAAATGCCATGATTTAGCATATATGAAGATGTGCACAGTTAAAAGAGTAAATGTAGAGATATGAGCCTTCCAAGTTACAGATATTAGGCTTGCATGATTGACTTATACAAGCTAAATAAAAAATTGAATAAACAGATAGAGCCAGTTGAAAATAATTTATGAACTGGTGGCTAAATTAGAAGGACTTACAATGAGCACATTACATATAAAACAGAAAATGTTTGGAGATCTGTGTCCACCTCTGTCCATCAGAGCCACTCATATCACCCTTTTATTGCAAGCTGTTTGAAAACTCTTGTCCTTATTGTGTGATGATTAATGCTGCATAGCAGTTTTGGATCAATGTTTTATTGCTTGATGATATTATCTTAGTAACCATCCCTTTTTCATATCATACGTAAATCTGTTTACCTAGTCACTACTTATGTGTCAAAAGTTTTCTTTTTTTATCATTTCATGATAACAATGTATTATTTTTAAATTTTTTGTGAAACAGATCCAATTTAGCCTTGCATTGCATAAAATTGATTCTTTGTTTATTGTTTGTTATTTAAACATTTGTTGTTCTTAGATATATGTTATTACTTAACCAATTAACTTCTTTATCAATGACCTAAAGTAAAACATTATAACTTTCTTCACCTGCTATAACAAACTGGACACACACACACATGCAAACAACCAAGCATATAACCAAAGTATTCACATCATTGACTTCGCAACAGTAACACAACTATACTATTATGCTAAATTTGGCCTATGCATCACAGCACTTACATTACTGACACTGCTTATATATTAAAACCACTTGCATAGTTTTTAGTGTACATGTATTTTTCTGGATTTCAGATATAAGATATAGAGTTCTGGTAGTTTAAAACAATAGAAAATATTCATCCTGCTTTGTCTGATATAAACATAAATATCTTTCAAAGTGTATCAAACATATTAAATCTGCTTGTAATAGGCACTGTCCTGTTGAAAACTTTGTCACCTTAATCAATATGAGGATATTAGATATAAATGCACAGAAAGTTATACTTCCTGAAGATTAATTTAAACCAAACAATTTGTTAAAATTTAGTGTCAAAGGAGATAATCAAAATAAAATCAGTCAACATTTTATCATTGTAGCCCAAGCAAAAAAATTTAGTTATTACAGTAGAATCTCGTCATCCTTAAAAATCTTTATTTTTAAAGAGAAACCTTACACATAAGCTTTCACTTATTCACAACTGACCCAACCAGCAAAACTTTAAACTTTTACTAAACTAAAACTATTTTGCAAAATATATTTTAAAGGTGTAAAATATAAATAAAAAGACAGACATAAGTGTTTAATAATAATGGTATATTGAAAATATTTAGAAAATTAATAAATCAGAGTTTATTAAATACTGAATGTTTTTGTCAAATCAATTTCATTTTTATAGTTGATTTGCAGTGTGAATATATTTTAGCAGGGATAGTTAAGTTCACTCAGTCATCAATTATGCTTGGAGTGTATAGTAAAATAGAATTCAACTGGATGTATAAAATTGCTATTGTTTACCTTGATTTAAACTTAATAACAAGAAATATTTTATTGATAATGGCACCAAAGTGCAAATGTTGTGATACACACAATTATGTTTTTAAAATTGGATGTTCATTTCTCAGTGAAAATTGTTGGTCATTCCTCATGTATATAGTTTAATATTATTAGTGTCCATTGGAGTCTTGGAACCTCTCAATATCCTACTATACTTTGTTTGCTTGTTACTTTCTGGTTTTATTTAGATTAAAATATTCTAACAAATTTTTTTTTTTTTTTTGCTTAATATTGATTTAAAAATATTTTCTTTAAAGATTTATCAGACTTAAAAATTGAGAAAGCTATACTAAATTTATTCTAATTATCTTTCTTATAAGGAATAATTTTCCATGTTAATGAAAAATACAGAGAAAATCTTGTATTTCTCTTTTTTTATTTATTGCAGCCACATACTTATCAGATCAGGAATCATCATTGTTGCTGGTACTGTGTAACCCAGTAGAAGCTGTCACATACTATTAGGAAAGTAGATGGACACCACCAAATAACCCTCCATTGCCCTGAAAGATGCTAAGAAGTGAAATACTCAGCATGGCTCTCTGATGACTTAAAAGGTTATTGGAAACATCTACACATATCCTATAATAGCCATAAAATGGATTCAAATAAAACAAATATTCTTTTGACAACTCTCATGGTTGAATTAGTGATTGAACAATAGTTTGATTAGCAACAGATTTTTTTTCTTTTTTCAGTTCTACTAACAAACAACTGACACAAACCTGAAATAAAATTATGATTTCAGTTCAGAATAATTGTTAAAACCTTTATAGAAATATCTTTTTAGCCACAGGGATTGACTCTGGGCATCTCATTTCATGTTATAAATACTAAGCCATCATAGAAGATTGCTGTATCTAACTGAAAGAGAATAAATACAGGAAAGGAGCAAAAGGATGTAGCGTTCAGATAAGAAATGAAGGTAAGATATAAGGATTAGGTGAATAGGATTCTCTTCAACAAAAGGAAAGGCAGTTCATTTGGTCAAAAGCTTTGAATGTTATAAAGCAGACACTCAATGCTCCCTCTTCCTTGAATTGTTGTTACTGTTGCTACTGGAACTAAATCATAGTCAGTCCCCCATACTTATTTATACAATTAACTATTTGATTCAAGGAGAAGACACTTCCTGCAATGATAAATAGCATTCATAATTATTTATCATTCTCATTTTGACTTTTGCATCTCACATATACACAAGGACATACACACATATACACACACATATACATGAGCACATAGGACAATCACCAATGTGCCCATTTCCAAAGGAGCTAAACAATGGCTTTGTTGGCATCTTCCTGTCCCCTGTTCAATAACTTATAATTTACCTCACATTTCTTTACTAATGTATAATATTGGCAGGTAAGGTAATACACAGCAGAAGTCAACAGTGTTCAGGTCATTTTCTTAGGCTTTCATCTACCAACAAAATCAAGTGACAAAACCATTTGTGTACTCAGTGCCCACTTACTGCCCAGACATCAAATGAGAATTTGTTTGTCACGCCTACACTCTATGACAATGATATATCCATTGTTTTATGAAAACTGAATGTTCTAACATCTAACCAATGAACACTTTTAAGTGGCTAACCATTTGCATGTCCAAACAGGTCATTAACTACTGGTTTAAACTCTTCAGTTATGAATAAAAATGATTTATTCTTCAAGTTGTTTCAATTTTTCAGGTAATAATATTTAATGAACTAGTATTAGAAAAAGTGCTTGTTTTAATGCAATGGTTAGTAAGTTGGTGTTGCAAACCATTGATAAAGGATGAGTCCATATGGCATAATAGCTAAAAGTGAGTGAGTTTGAACTCCAATTGTGCTAGTATGTTAAATTTTAGACTAATACCCTTGGAAAAGCTATTGAACCTCTTTATCCCACCAGCTATGGATTATATAGTATTACTGCTGTTCTTCTACAAGGATGGTTTTGGCATTAGATAACTCATGAAGGTTAATATGCCATTAAACAGAAAAACCAAACCAAAATAAACCATTGATAAATCTCATTGAGTATTCAAAAGAAATACAGAATTGTGCTAGACAAGGTTAATTTTAATAAGTTTTTTTTTTTTTAATTGAAATTGTACTTTTAAATACATATGCATGAATATAAGCATGCACTTAAACCAGTATATGTGTATCTATTTATTTACTAGTTGAAGTACTGGTCAATACTGGGTAAGAGGCCAAGACATGGATTAAAGTTGGTTATATTATAATCTCTCTTGCAAATTAAAATTTACGTAAAATGGTTACAAATGATTATTCTTGATCAAAATCTATGTAACAGAAAGAGATTTATCTCTTATGTTTTTTTATTAATCTTATGAAAATATTTTGAGAGAAATTTTAGTTATGAGAGAAGAAATATCTTAAAATTTAATTGAGTGACAAAGATTTATTGATTGAAACATATTTGTTTTATCTGGATTGTTAATTGTAGATAAGCCTTAACTGCTTAATTATTTTAAATTTCCAGCTTCAAGAATAACATATAAACTTATATAGAATTTTCAATTAAATGTGAATCATTATTTTAGGAAGGCAAATAGTTAGTTAATTTTTTCTTTTAAAGTTTGAAATATTGAATTCTATGGAATTAGTTACTACTTGCAGCAACATGGCTACCCAGTGATTATTGTTTATTGTTAGAGACCTTTTTTGATAAGACCCTCTATTGTTTCCCACTTGGAACAAAATATCGATGTTAAAACTATCCACTGGGTCCAAAAAGTATGCATACCAAATTTGGTAGCTCTACATCAAATTGTTTGGCCATCTATAAAGAATAGACAAACACTTATCAACATAGATTTTCATGTAAGCACATATATACTAGTATTTGGTGGTAATAATATTTGTTTGTATGCCTGTACTTGCATATATATATATGTATATATATAAATATATATATATATATCATCATCCACATAGTCATCATCATGTCGTGCCGCCAGCACGGATATCCTTGACCCTCTCTCGCCACTCCCTATTGTTCATCACTTCTGGCAAGTCCTCAGGACTACATCCTGTATCCACACAGAGCCGCTGTATGTAGGTTCGATCTGGTTGCCCTGCTTTTGGTTGGCCATGTGAGGGGGTTCATAGGAGAACATCACTTATGAGCTCGAAATATATATATATATATATATATATATATATATATATATATATATATATATATATATATATATACATGCACCAGTATGTATATTTATATTTTTCTTTCACCAAGATGACAGAGTAAATTTCAATCAAACCTTATAGGTAATCCATGCCATAATCAAGTATTGATGATTAAAAAAAATAATAAAAATTAAAAAGAAAATATGCAAAGCAACACTATCATCAGAAAGATTATTTGCTAATTTCTAGATATTAAGCTACTACTATTATTATGATTATCTAACTTTTTATAATCTTATTTTGATTATCACCAGATAATTCCAGGGTTATATATATATATATATATATATATATATATATATATATATATATATATATATATATGCATGTGTGGTAAATGGTTGCATAAAGTTTATTGCTCCAATTTGTCTATTTCTCTTTGATTGACATTGAGCATTTCTTCATAGTTCATAGTTGCAGCTATGGATTTATTTCCCATTAGGCTCTTAATGGTTCCATTCAATTAGCGTGTTATTTCACTGAGCTTGTGTAATAGTAATAGAAATTAAATCATGAATACTATAGCTATTAGGGTTTGGATCCTGAGGGAAATGCCAGATTATAGTTCTACTACAAACATGTTTTTGTGCTTATTTTAGTGTCAGAGATCATAAACATTATTATAATTATATCTAATTACATATGTAATTATACTTATATCATAATATGCAGTTTTATATTAATATAATTTTTATGATTAGCTTATTCATACTCTTTTAAAAACATATAAAAATCTAAAATATGGTTTTGATAACTTTTGAAACATCAAAAAAACTGAAGTTCAAATAGACTATAACTTAAACCAAAAAATTGATATCATAGATATTGTTAGTTTTCGAGCAGAAAGACTAATACAATAGTAACTACTTATATGATCGATGCTAATATTTACAAGAATTAGTGTATGGATTAAAGTGTGCTCTTCTTTTTAAGATGCCTAAAATGACTTCATTCAAACTTTGGAAATTGTTAGTAGATAATCCAAGTTTACTGAATTAAAATATTTAGAAATATTATATTCATTTTTGAGAAAATTCCATGAAGAGTTATCTCTTTAAACCAAGAAAAATGTAATTTTTGTTGCACAGATTCACTATATAAATAGAAAAATATTCGTGTACATACATTAGTATGGAACTCATACACACATATATTCAGAGTAAAATAGAATATACATGAGCACACACACACACACACACACACACACACACACACACACACACACACACACACACACACACACATGTATATCAATAAATTGATTAGTAAAACATAAGAATATTCACAAAATAGATATCTTATTTATGAGACAGATTATAAAAATTTAAAATTCTACTAAGATAGTAAATAAATTTCAAGATCAACCATTAAAAGAAAAGTTCTGTTTTTTGACAAGGTCAGTTTTATACTAACCACTTTTGGCTAAATTCCAGTTCAAATCTTTACATTTAACTAAAAGTTAGGAAGACAGTTAATGGTTTGTATTCAAAAGCCTTTCATAAAAACCAACTATTTTACATTCCTTAGGTAAAGTCTAATGGCACACAATGTAATTAATAGTACTTAAGAAAAGTAATTATTAGCTCTGTAGAAAACTGTGGTGAAAATTGACAGAAAACCTCAGTAAGTAGAAAATTTACTGCTTATTATCTATAATAAAAATCAGTATTTTCTGAATAAAACTACTGAGGACAGATGATAAAATTAGAGAAAGATCCTGAAAAGTAAATGAAAGTGTTTAACAATAGGTTGAAATACATTTAGTGAAAATAGAGACACAATGATGGGCACCTTACCAATATGCTAAAAACTTAAATATACAAATCTTACATAATGCTGACTATAACTTAAGGTAATAGTAAAGTAAAGTTGGCGACCATAGTCGAGGGTAACCCGAAGGCTCCCTTTTCGATAGCTACTACACCAAGGTGTAGGGGAGGGTGCTACTCCTTAAGGTAATAAAACATGGAAATTAACTAAATCACAAGAAAAGAGTCACACCGAGATCAATGGAAGATACAATACTAGGAATAAAAGAGACCAATAAAGATCAGAGAGTAAACCAAGGTAAGAGATATATAATTATAAAAAAAATGAAAGTTGGTAGGATACATAGCTAGTAACAAGGATAAGAGATAGTACAAAAAGTTATTAGAATGGTACTCAGAAATAATAAGAATAGTAGGAAAAGACCTCATGGAAGATGAAGAGATTAGATTATGGAGTTTATTGGTAAGACATGACAAAGATTAGAACAACCAAGGCCATCATGGAAGGAATTAGAAAAACCCTTGCTCCTGCTGCTGTCGATGAAAAAGGTTTCTGTTTGTGTCAGAAGCTACACCATTTAATTCTAAAATGTTTATATTTCTTGAAAGAAATTGGAGTCATTAGCAATGAAAATATTTTTTCACTTTATTTACTCTATCAATGATAAAAAGAATAAAGAAATTTCATCTAATTTTCATTTATTTAAAATTCCCACACTTTTTAGTCAATGTCCAGGCGAAACTCTGAGGTTTCTTTTATTAGAAACACCAAGCATTGATAAGTTTGTCTGAGGTTTATTGATATTACTGTTGGTATGCTTGATTATTGGGAAGCTATTTAGTCAAGTCCACACTCACTAATGATCAATATTAGTATTAATATATCAATGATATATTAATACAGAACATGACAAGGAAAGACAAGGTAAGTATATTTATACATACAAGAGCAATTAAACTTTAATCCATACTATATACATATAAGTAGTATTATAAGAAAGAATACACAAATGTATCCTATGGCAGAATGATACACATATTGTTCAATGAACAAACAGTATGAGGAAGAAGTACCAAATAGAAAAAGGCTTACATACAAGTGTGGGTAATATAACCATGTGAGTTTACTATTCTCTGACAGGGGTCAGAGAGAACATCTCTACTGTTTAAAGAATAGAGACAAAAAGAGATCAAGAAGGGGATTCTGGAACTGTCATGTGACACCCTAGAAGGCCCCTAACAGACATGCCAATTCTCTTAGGGAGATAATCATTTATCATATCCCTACATTATTAGAATATTTTAAATAGTATATAAAAATAAGACTCTCTTATTGAATATCTAGTCATATATATATATATATATATATATATATATATATATATATATATATATTCTTCAGATGATGTACACGCTTAATCTGAGAGTGAAAACAGCAAGTGTGTGTGTGTGTGTGTGTGTGTGTGTGTGTGTGTGTGTGTGTGTGTGTGTGTGTGTGTGTGTGTGTGTGTGTGTTATGACTGATTTGTTAATTCTTTTAAGATAAATACAATCAAAATGGTTATATTCTGCCAAAGAGCTAATCTATTCCATCAATAACATTGTTTTACTCTTAACCATACTGGTGGTACATCATAATTGCTAACCATTTGCAATCTATAGAGGATTTTGAGGATAAATTTGTTGAGTTCTTTTAACTCTCAGGACAGATGTTCCACAGAAGGATAGCTAAGTCTTAAAATATTTTAAGACTCATTCCATGTTTTTATGTAAATTACTGGATACAGTTTTACTTGGAGTGTAATATGATTTAGTATAAAGATATATCTAATAAATATTTCATCTGAATGAAAGAAAAAATTGAATCAGCAATGTTTGATACTTTACTCTTATACAGAAAGAAGAAAAACTCTTTATATCCTGTAAAATCATTGCTTTAGCCTCTGAGTACATGAAAGAATATTTCAAGTAAATGGGTTGATGCAATTGCATAGATTGTTCATAATGACAGAGTTCATAATCAAAGAAAATATTCTCACCTAAATTTTATAGGAGATATTTACCATCAGAATTATTGAATATTTTAGCCATAGGTTCATCAATAAAAAGGTATTTATTGGTTATTTGGCCAGAAAATTAGCTCTTATTGCCTGAAATTAAAAATAGCATTTTCTGAAACATCCTACTTTGACATAGAAGAATTAACACCAATGACTTTCATAATCTATTAGCAACCAAGTTTACAGACATATTTTGAAATTTTCTCTCGGATAGAGCATAGGGTATAATACATATTGCAAAAAATGTAACTGCCATATTTATAAAAGATCAAAGCAATCACAAATATGATGCAAATTCTGATTTTTGCAGCTGAAAATTAGTAATATATTTTGTCCCTTTATATAAAGCAACTCCTTAGTACAGCCATAGTTCTTAATTCTATTTGATTTACTTTTAATAAAGCAAATTTAAAAATACACTTTATTACATAATAGGCTTTATTACTTTATTTGTTTTTTGGTTTATCATTGAGTTGTCTGTCAGACATGTGAAAAGAGAAGAATGATTATTATGTATATATATATATATATATATATATATATATATATATATATATATATATATATATATATATATGATGTATTTATCTAAGGTAAAAGAAAGAGGAAAGAAAGAATAAAGACCATCAAACCTTCTATTCCTTATACTCTACTCTGTATTTTTATCTTTTATCTTAGACTTTACTCTCCTCACCTTCAGCTACCACTACACAAAATGTTTTGGTAGTTTCTATAGGGGTTTTGAAGAAATTAAAATAAAAAACTATTTATCTTTTAACAACTTAAGTTAAAGTTAAAAGAATTAAAGTAAATTCAAAGTTAAAATTAGGTTTAAATTTACTTGAAGCTTAGAACCCTGATCCCCCCCCTATACACACACTTACATCCAACCTTACAAGCTCCTAGCTGAAAAATAGCTGAAAATGTAAAATACTGTAATCTTTTTTAACAGATTACAACATTTTATAGGCTAGAGTTGAAACTGGCTCGTCGGCCTAGTGAGTAGAGTGTTTGCCAAAGATCCGGGAGACCTGGGTTCAATCCCAGGTCGAGTCATACCAAAGACTTTAAAAATGGTTCTTGATACCTCCTTGATAAACACTCAGCAATATAAGGTACATATAGAGAGTAAAATGGAGCAATCCAGGGAAAGGAGTAGTGCCCTCCCCTATACCTCAGTGTAGTAGCTATTGAAAAGGGAGCCTTCTGGTCACTATCGACTACACTTGCCAACTTTACTTACTTATAGACTACAGTAAAGTAGAAAGTAGGATTCTCAGGCTGAAATTCAGGTACTCATGTATATGTACCTCAAGATAATAGTCACTCAAGTTTTAAGGGTTAACTATATTATAGAGATCCAAATTCTGTATGATTGTTGTTTTTTTACCATAAGACAATTTTTCAGGTAATAATATTTAATGAACTAGTATTTGAAAAAGTGCTTGTTTTAATGTAGTGATTAGTAAGTTGGTGTTGCAAACCATTGATAAAGGAAGAGTCCATCTTTTAAATTTGGGTATAATGTTGTCCCTCAATGTTGACTTAGGTTTTTTCCAATTAAATTTCTCAAATTAAAGGCAGGTATATAATTCATAAATTTTTGTGCTATAGAACGTCCTGGAATTTTGAATGTATCATTGTCTTCCAAATAGTTGTTTGTTATAATGAATTTTTGATCAAGTGATAATAAAGAGCAATGAAATTGGAATATTTGTACTCCAACTTGATTTCTTTAAAATATTCTGGTTAATGATCTCCATGGTTAATTTATTTTTAAAAAAAAAGGCTTCAAACAAAATAAAATAAGATAAATAAAAAATAAAAACCAATGACAATTAGCAAATCTGTCCAATTTTGTAATTCCTTCTTGAATTAAGAGATAAATTGAAAGTAAAAGTATCCAAGGAAATGTCTCTCCATTTTTTTCTTTTGATTTATTAAGGCGAACATTAATGTAAATGCTTAATGATGTTTTGGCTTTATTAGCATTTCACATTTCTTTTCTTTTTTTTTAGCAACTGTAATTCCCATGAGGTTAAAAGTCCCTGCCAACCTCTCCTTATTTTCTCAATAATTATTTTCTAGTTTCAAGAGCCAATACATCAAATTGCTGCTTGTTTTATTCCTGGATTATCATGATTTTTTTTCAAATATAAAATATAAATGTAAATAGTATAAAGAATGATTTCATCTAGAACAAAAAGACCAGAATTTTAGCATCATTATCCTCATTAATATAATTATTATATTTAGCACTAATATCACCAATATCAGCATTAATTTTGATCATCATCATCATCATCATCATCATCATCATCATCATCATCATCATGTTTGCTTTTTTAAAATATTTTTTCACTGTTTTAAATAGACTTATTTTTATTATTGCTATCCCACTTATCATCATAAATAGCACTATTATCATCAGCATTAGTATTATGTTTTATCAATTTTATCATTAATATTATTATCATCAATAAATTGCTTTTTTATAAGTGCTTTAAATATACTTATTTTTAATATTTCTGTCCGCCTCTTATTATCTTCAATAGCATTATTATTATCAATATAAGTATCATTTTTATCACAAATACTATTATAAATATCCAATTTTATTTACATTGTTTCATGTTTGTTTCTGATACATTTTTATTTTGACAAAACTGGCAACAGAGTATGATAGAATTGCTACAGCAGCTTTTTGTATGAATTTCTCCTACAGTAGAAGCATAGAATATATAGGAAAATTTTATCAAAAGTCTAGGCCAAAGAAATTTTTTCCTCAATACTTCAATTTCTCTTAAAAATTAATCTCTATCAAACCCGAAGCAAAAATGGAATTAAGCAAGAATATTTTAATGCAGAGATTACAGTGAATTAAGAATGGAATTCAAAATTAAATATAAGGTAATATTATCATAAATAAGAAAAAGGAAACCTTAATCTTAAATAAGTAAGAAAATGGCAAGGATAGCACTTTTGGTTAAAGTACATAAAAATAGATTTTAAATTTTGAAGCATTTTTTGCATCTTATATATTTGGCATACATTTTTGTGTCATGTTATTTATATCTGGACACTTTAATTTGAGTTGACAATTAAATACTCTAACAAATTCTTTATAATGTGAGTAAATGCAAAATTCTTATAATTTTGATCAATAAAATCATGCAGTTCCTGAAAATGAAAATAAGCATTTGGTATTTACTTAGACTAGCCAAGTTAAGCACAAGAACATCTATAATGATGCTTTCTCTAAAGACTGCAACAAGTTAATCTCTCAGGAATTGAAGGAATGGGTATTTTGGGAGATGGGAGAAGGCAGATTTTCTCCTCCCCAGGTGCAGGTGTAAAGAGGTGCAAAATTTTCTCTGGTCTATGATGCCTGTTGTGTTAATTAATAATCATGCTTTCTCCTTAGATATTGTGCAATTTCAATATATTAAGTAAATACAACTCAGTGTTCATGGGACATTATAATTACAGCTTATTTTTTTAATGACTCTGTTAAAATACTTTTTAAATTTGAGAGTCAAATGCTGCTAAATATACAGGTACAAGAAAAATGTCCAATACTTTTTTTTACTATTATAAATCATTACTTGAGATTGTTTGATTGTAAACATGATTTTAACTTATAGAAATAAATAAATAGATAAAACATTTCAGAAGTGGGGGCAGCAAAAGTGTCCCCCTACCCCTGAAAAAACATTCTGGTGTCACATATGTTGGTCTCATTACCTGCAAACCCTTACTATACTCTTGGTTGAGGAATTGCAGGACTTTGAAGAAATTTGGCATTTAAATACCCCACCTAGCACCTGATGTTCCCATTGTGGCATGATACAAAATGAAAATAATCTTTTAAAAACATCTGACAAACAACAATAACTTGAAATGTAGATTTACAAAAAAATGTAATTGGGTCTGAATATATGTATAAATATATGTTCTGAGAACTTAATTCTAGGCCATTCACTATTGACTTTTTCATGATTTTCAATTCAAGGCTTGCCAAAAATTTCTGAAGCAAATGTTGGGTAAAGCAAAATTTGGTGTTTAATTATGATATTTTCTACATCAGCTGAAAAGACTTTGTTAGAGAAGCAAATGACAAGAATGAAGAAGATTGGTGGAGTAATGATAAAGTCAGTGAACTGCAGTAAAAAAAAGAAAAACCTGAAACCGCCATATACAGGGGACACATGTAGTCAGAACTAATATACAACTGAGTTCTATTTTACCATATCATACTGTACAATCATTAGAATAAATGAAATTTTGATGCATCAGTATATTGAAATCTACTTATGATATATATGTGTGTGTGTGTGTGTGTGTGTGTGTGTGTGTGTGTGTGTGTGTGTGTGTGTGTGTGTGTGTGTGTGTGACTCTGGGTTTTATGCTTATGCATTTGTCAGACATTCAATTGACAGACTCTGATGAATGTGTAAAGCATGAAATCCAGGGACACAGACACTACCATGTAATATATATATATATATATATATATATATATATATATATATATATATATACATATTATTTCCCCAAAAGGAAAATTTACAATGGAAATGAAAATTTATGATAGAGAATAGGAACAACCCTAAAACTGAAAAACTTATTACATGAAGGGAATGAGATATATATATATATATATATATATATGATGGAAGCAATGTCAAAATACATATAGCAAAGGATGGGCTGCTTTTGACCGGCTGTCAATTATATGATACATATATATATATATATATATATATATATATATATATATATATACATATATATATATATATATATATATGTATATATATATATATATATATATATGTATATGTGGTGAATTCAATAAGTTTCTAGACTTTTGTACAGGCATTTAAAATTGTCGTAGACTCTTGAAAATTCACTATGTTATTGCTATACATCTTAAGAGATGACTAACCAATTTTTATGATTTCAGGTTCAAATGAACAGCTACAGCAGCAATTGTAATACACCCTACTAAACCCTGATTGTCACAGCTTGTGAATTTCAAAAATGCAATCTGAACATGAGGACACTTTAGAAGAATGATATGCAATAAAATTGTGCTTTAAACTTGGAAAAAATGCCACAGAAACATATGGAATGTTTCAGACTGCTTTTGAGCATCTTGCATGAATCGAGCATCAGTTTTTGAGTGGCATAAGAGATTCAAGGAAGGCACGGAGTCTGTGAGGGATGATGAGCAGTGTGGGAGGAGTAAGGAAGTTAATAGACCTGAGTTGATTGGCCAAACGGTTAGGGTTAGGGTTACTATGTTGAGGTTTTAAGGGAGTTCAGGAAGAGATTCCGTCGGAAGAGGCCAGCACTCTTCAAATCAGGTCAGTGGTATTTCCAGCAAGACAATGCACCAGTCCAAAACTCCATCCTTGTCACAGACTATTTGAGCAAGATGGGCATCAAGACAGTTCCTCACCATCCCTATAGTCCAGACCTTGCTCCCTGTGACTTTTGGTTATTCCCTAAACTCAGAGTCTGTGGTTATGAGACAATTGAGGAGATGAAAGAGGCTGTGACAAAGGTCATTGACATGGTCACACAAGAAGAGTTCCATGGGCCTTCCAGAAGTTGTTAGAACGGTACAACAAGTGCATTGCAGCCGGAGGAGATAACTTTGAAGGGGACTAGAGTTTCATGTGTGTACTATCAATAAAAGTGCTCATACGAAAAAAGTCTAGAAACTTATTTAATGATCCTTGTATATATATGTATGTATATACATATACATATATATATATATATATATATATAGATAGATAGATAGATAGATAGATAGATAGATAAGCTCTATCAATGATATTGAGTACTAATACCACAAAATTTGGTCCACCATTAAATCACCAAGTGAGCTAGTGATATCAATAAATCTCCTCAATATATATATATATATATATATATATATATATATCATCAAGTTGTGCTGATACCATTGAGTCCCTTGAGTCTCTCTTTCTCATCCCATCTGTCCCTATCATTCATTCCTCATGCATCCCATGTCTGTACAGAGCTGATTTATGTAAGTCTTTGCTGGTTGGCCAGCACGGGTGTGTTCATGGGTAGGAGTCCATTGTAGAACTTTGCTTGTGAGCTTGTCCTTACTTCTCCAGCAGCATATCTTGCTCATTACTTCTATAGTTTTTGAGATGGGAAGCAAGTGGCTGTATAGCCACTGTTTTGTAGGACGCTGTTAACAGGATTTTTTTCAAAACAGCATGTAACATTCTTGTGTAGTTGCCATCTTCCTTTTTCTTGAAGCATTTCTGAGTCCAGGTGATGCAACCAAGTGCTCACACAGCTATAGTTTGGAAGAAATACTGTTTTAATTTTCAGAGAGATCAAATTTTCATATAATTGACAGCCAGTCAAAAGCAGCCCATGCCTTTGCTGTGTGTATTTTGACATTGCTTTTATCATATATATATATATATATATATATATATATATATATCATTCCCCTTCATATAATAATTTTTTCAGTTTTAGGGTTGTTCCTATTCTCTATCATAAATTTTCATTTCCATTGTAAATTTTCCTTTTGGAGAAATAAAACTCTACCCTCTGATTTTATAAACTATGACCTCACATTTTTATCAAGGTTTCTGTCATCAAATAACAAAAATCCACAATCATTTTGTTGTACAGGCTTTTTTAAATTAAAAAAAAAACGTATTTCCTTTAGAAGCAAATGTCCAGGGTTTTTTTGGGAAGGGTCATAATAAAGTTGAGACAGAATCAATGAATATCTCATTCTATCCAGCAAATGAAAGAGGAAATATATAATTTGCATTTAAATACCTCAATTCCAGTGAAGAAAAAAAGTGGGTATTAAATATATTTTATTAACATAATCTCTAGAATATCCTGATTTGATTCTGTTTTTTCACTATTGCTCCACTGAATCCAATTCTAAAGATTATAACCATGCGATTGGATTGCATTTGCACAGTCCCTGATGAAATTGAGATTTCCTCACTTGTCAGCATCCTTTCTGCTTCTGAGACAAGAAATTCCAGCTTGTCGCTAATTTGCATTTTCCAATTACTCAAGCTTCAATAATGGCTCATAAATGGGAAGAGTTCCTCATTTAGGGACCAACAAGACTTAAATGATACCCACAGCTATAATTTACCATGATTGGCTCAATCCAGGAATCTATTACTTGGGACTTGTTAAGAATAATATTGTTGATCAGAAACCAATGCATGTGAGGGTGAGGGGGGATTAGTAAAAAATAAAATAAAATAAATAAAAGGCTCATAAAATTTGTTAGGTTTAAACAATATTAGTTCAATGGAATATTTTTGGTGACAATACATTTAATCTCCAGATGAATTAAACAAAATACAAAGAAGAAATTCTCAAATGTATTTAGCTGTTGGAATTTTAAAATGATTACTGGAAATGGTTGCATGGGGACAAATGAATTAGTTTCAATGAGATACACTCTAATTTGGACACAAAACAAAATCTGGTCTAAAATTTCCTCGAGTTGTTCTGGCTAATTTTCATTTTAGAACTAACCATTTCTTTCAGGTGATTTTTCTAGCTCTTTTTTTTCTGGCTGGTTGGCTGGTCTCTTTGCTCTATCTTTATAATTCTTTCTTTTTTTTTGACACTGTTAATCTACCCGCTTGTTCTTATTCTCTCTTTCTTGCACAATATTTTTTCTGTCTTTTTGACTTGCTTTTTCTGTTTTCTCTCTTATACACCCTTTATCACTTTGTCTTTCATTCTTATTTCTTCTGTTGATCTTTTTCCCTTTCCTTCTTTTCCGTTACCTCCCTCTATTCACAATGACAATTGTTAGTTTTTTTACAGTTATTTCCACACTATACTTAACGAAAATAACCCTTCCTGAAGTGATTTCTCTGCAGCTTTCTATTTTTATTCTTTAAATAACTGCATTGTTTTTCCCTGTTCACATTTACCAACCCTTGTTAGTTCCTTGCCCACATCACCTTCACATATGCAGCCAAACATAGTCATTAACTTTGCTACTTACCTATTCTAAGTAGAAGACAATTCAAGAAAAAAATTGCCTTTCTTTAAATCAATGAATAATTAATTGTCCAGGTATAGCAAATATTACTTTTGTAGATTTACTGAAAGTGTTTGAGAAGAGTGAAGATTGAGGTTACATCTCAAATGCCAGGTTAGTGAGGCTTATTAATACAAAAAAAAAAGAAAAACATCTGTAATTTTAATCTAAGACAGAGTTATCCTCTCAGTTGAAATATGCACTAAATGTCAATTACAGGTTTTGAGAATAGTTTAACTTATTATGTGTAGCCACAATTTAAGGTTAACAGGATCTCTGTAAATAGCTGTATGGTTGCTATGTCAAACATCTGTTTGGTTTTACAAATAGCTCATTATACTATCAATAAACCAGTCAAATAGATTTTCAAATAACAACAGTTGGCTGGACTGAAATTTGAGATTTGCTTATTTAGAGAAAAATTGTACAAAAAATAAATTCATTGTGGCATCATCTTAATAATTTAATACTAGCAGAAGGATCTTGACTATGCAGGGGAAGAGGTCAAAACTTGGGCTGAAGCTGGTCATAGTAATAATGAAATGATTGCTTAGTACTGATGATAAACTTCTAAGAGTTATGAAGTTAATATTGTTCTGGGAATGTTTTGAAAGGATATATTTAGTGATATGGTTGCTTAGTACTGATGGTAAACTTCTAAGCATTAGGAAGTTAATATTGTTCTCTGTATATCTTGAAAAGAATTTTTATTTTATTTATTTAAGTGAATAACATAGAAGAGATTTATTAATTTAAACATGCTTGTTTTTTGTCTGAATCATTCTAAGCAATGAAGTTATTTTACATATTTAATTATTTTACATATCTAATTATTTTACATCTTCAGCTTGAATACTCTTTATAAACCAATTTAGTAATGTTTAAATAAATGCAACAAAGTTTTTCAATAAAACAATTTTTTCCTTTTTGAAATTTGGAAATTTAAATTCTATATGATTGGTTGTATCTTATAGCAACATGGCTTCCTATTAATGATTGTTCATTGTTAGAGACTCCTGACTAATGAGAGCCCTCACATTTGCAAATGAGGAGGAGGGAAGGGCGCTACTCCATTTCCTGAATTTCTCTATTTTATCCTTAATCCTTACTTTATAACGTTGAGTGTTAAGCAAGGTGGCATCAAGTACCATTTTTTGAGTCTTTGGTATGACTCAACCTGGGACTGAACCCCTGTCTCCCAGACCATTGGCAAACATTCTACTCATAAGGCCAATGGTTCGGTTTAGGCCAATGGAAACCATTTAGGCTTGGTTGTCAATAGAGAACAGTCAACCAAACTCTTTCCAGTTATTAATATGAATTTGAAACTGATAAGGAATGAATACCTAATCTTGTTTCAAAGTAATTGTAAATGAAAAGTAAAAATCTGTCTCCTATTTTTTTCTTGTTAATTTCTTTTATCATTAACAAAGTGAGATTTTTATTTAATTAAAATTACATTCATTAAGCATCTATAGTAATTCATTTATTTCAAGACATTGCTATCTTGAGAGTCTATAATCTTAAATCTTCCATAATTTCTATATTTCTTTCAACAAATTTTTATTGGTCAGTGTGAGTAGATATCTGATTACTGTCCAAAGATAATATATGATTTAACAAACTTGGATCTAAAGCAAAAGTTATAAAAGCCTTTTTGTTCCTGGCAATATTGGAGAATGGAGACATTTGATAAGTTTACTTGGATTTGGTAACATTGACAGATTATATACATTCAAAGACTTATATTTGATTTTAAGTATGCAGACAATAAATTGCTTTATTACAAGTCATTAAGAATGATTGAACAGTCATTGATTTTATTCTAGGAATATGCACCCAAATTTTATTTAATGATAATTTATACAGCTGTAACTTATTTGGTTTTAAAAGGGTACATGAATAATTTCTTTTTTCATTTTTTATTATTGAAGGTCAGTTAATGTACATATACTTTAATGTGTGTTTATATGGATGTGCATGAGTGCATACATATGCTTGTTTATGTATATGTGTTTTTATATAGATACTCGTTTATATGTGTTTGTGTTTATGTGAATACATTTCCCCTGTTTAAGTATCTATATATTAGTATGCCTCATATATATGTGTGCAAGTGTCTATATTGATAGAGCTCTTGTTTGACCATAAATATAAATTAATTAATAAATGTAATTATATTTGATATGCAGCTGTATGAAAAATAAGGTGTTTTACCTGATAAATTAGGCATGGGATCTATGATGTGTATGGTTTACATACAGTATTTCCTATAAATAAGTACACACTAACAATTCTTTTTATAAAATCTTAATTTTATTCTCAGTGAAGGATAGTAGGATTTTATTATGTTGAGGGGAATATTGAACAACCAAAATGAATATTATTAGGTATTATTAATTATCAAACTCTATAGTATTGAAACTCTGAAATCAAAAATAAAATTGCAACACTTCTTTAAAGATACAATTGCTTAAATATATATAAGAAGTGTACATATTTCAGGGATACTACATAGTCATATTTTTGGTTTCATTATAACTGGCTCATTGATCTAGTAGGTAGAGTGTTCGCCAATAGTCCGGGAGACCTGGGTTCAATACCAGGTTGCATCATACCAAAGACTTTAAAATGGTACTTGATATCTCCTTGATTAACACTCAGTAATATAAGGTACATATAGAGGGTAAAGTGGAGCAATCCAGGGAAAGGAGTAGTGCCCTCCTCTACACCTCTGTGTAGTAGCTATTGAAAAGGGAGCCTTCTGGTCGCTCTCGACTATGGTTGCCAACTTTACTTATTTAAGTTAGATTAGATTGAATGCATGATTGCAAGTTGAAGTTTTGTCACAGGCAACATTATGGTCACATATTTTCTTTATATACAAACATTTAAACATTCAACTACTATTTTTTATCTTCCTCATATAGTGGAATGTTCATCTTCATACATACTCTTCCAGTTTATTTTAGTAAATGAGGGGGAGTTCCCATGGTGTAATAGTTAGATGCTGAACTGCAGCCTCAAAGTAAGTGAGTTTGAGGCCCAGTCACACGATTACATTCACTTTTGGACAAATACCCTTGGGAAAGGTATTAACCCCTTATACCCTCAGTTATGGGTTAAATAAGGATGGCACTGAAATAACCCATGAAGGTCAATATGCCATTAAACAAAGAAACCATTCTTAGTAAATAAGAATGAGAGGCATCCAATTGCAATATTTTTCAGCAAGTCAAACTTTCAGAGAGAGAGAGAGAGAGAGAGAGAGAGAGAGAGAGAGAGAGAGAGATTGTGTGTGTGTGTGTGTGTGTGTGTGTGTGTGTGTGTGTGTGTGTGTGTGTGTGTGTGTGTGTGTATTATTCATGTACATTTTTCCATTTAATTCTTAAATGAGAGTGAAAAACAGCCAGTTAGAATATTTTTCAGGTAACCAAATTTCCAACTATATAAATACACACATACAGAAGTCTATATATAGACAAGTTTGTAAGAATATGCATATATACCAATATATGTACACAAATTGATGACATGAACAAGCATACAGATGCACATTCCAAAATGAAACATATGCTCATACATGAACCAACCATAATATATATATATATATATATATATATATATATATATATATATATATATATATATATATATTACTGGTTATTTATTTTTAAAAAAAAGCAAAAAAGCATTTGCTTGATTTGTCTTGTGGTCTTTCTAATTCAATTTCCTTTCTTTCTGCTTGTGTCCTTGTTAAGGTTGGCTGATTAGATGACATTTTAAAAGTCTGTATTAGATAGTTGGCCTGCCATCTTGAGCTTAACCAGTACATATTTTCTGCTGTGTTAGATTAAGTAAATAGACTCTTCTGAATTGCTTATTCTTGGCTCAGAGATTTTGAAGGATTAATGTCTGTGTTTATTCAGCTGATTCTAAAGATCAAAACCTCTGCTCAAATGGTTTGAGGAATCAAAATGAGCGGATCTAAAGCATTATTAATCTATCCAGTTTATCATTTTCTGATGTAAAACTTAATGGCACATCTTTTTAGTCAAGAGAGGCTTGGTTCTTATTAGATTTATATGCGTGAAGATTTTTGCCTTTTTAGAATTTATATAATCTAGCTTATTTCTTTTATTTTTGAGCTACTGGTTTCAGTGCATATGTGCAGGTAATTTCATAATATTTTCCTGCATGATTTTTTTTATTATTTAACTTAATTTACTGAGCAGTCATTAATATAATTCAGACTCATTTGATTAACTTACATCAGAGTTTAAGATAACATTCTGATGCTTCTACCCAGTCCCATTTAGTAACAAATCCAAATCATCTAACCCAGGTGAAGGTTTTCATCTCTCCTCTCTCTGTTACACACACACACACACACACACACACACACACACACACACACACACACACACACACACACACACACACACACACACACACACACAATGGAACAAAGTACCCAAGGTCAACACTTATTCATTTGTTTTTCTGATTCCTTATAAACTATGAATCATAATTTTAAAAAGTAACTGTTTATATTAATGTATATGCACAGATATAAAATGTGATATGTATCTACACACACAGACACACACACAGACACACACACACACATATATATATATATATATATATATATATATATATATATATATATATATATATATATATATATTATGAGTTATACTTTTCACAGAATACACAGGTACTATACTCTGATTCTTGACAGAAGGGTCAGTCAGTTACAATTTGTACTTTGATAGAGCGTAATGATGCAATACTTTGAAACTGTGCATAGGCATACATATACTTTCATTGTAAGCAGAAGTACAGATCTTTATGTAAATAATCTTGTCATTTTTTATGGGTACTGTGCTACAGTATATATATATATATATATATATATATATATATATATATATATATATATATATATATATATGAATGTGTTTTTAACTTCTATACATGCATAAAGTTACACAAACAAAAACACATACACCTTGTGCTATACATTTTTATTTTTTTTAGCCAGATGCTAAAATATGAAATCCTCAAGAAGTAATTGATGCTGCTCCTATGGAATGATTAATGCCTTTCTATCTGCTTAGCTGTCAGCCTGTCTGCCTGTTAAGGGTCATTTTTCAAAGAGCAACCAAACAAAGATACAGTGGTGGGGGTCCAATCTCATGTTGCAGGCTCAGGGACAACAATGTCATTAATCCTCTCCACAAATATAGTGTCAATTGTCATCAATTTTTCTAGAATTTATCATCTATGTGATGATTTCAGTAGAAATTCTTGCCATGTTCTCACAAAAGATATTTGCTATAAAATGCAAGAAAATAGAAGGGCTATTTACAGACAGACTTATTTTATTTTAGTAATAACATTTATCACTTAGATACATCCTCAAACACTTAATTATATAGGTGCATGAAAATATTCATGAATTCCTTCATAGTTTTTTTCAAGTGAAAATAAGTAATAAAGACTTGTAGTTAAAAAATAAGTTGCAGAATACTACTAGATTTTCAAAAATAACTCGGTAAATAATTGTTTTTGATAATCTTTGACATTTTTTTATTTGAAATAATTTTACTTGTACATTTTTAGGAAAAATATTTTAAGTAAAAATGTGTTCTTTATTAAAAGTGTCTGTATAAATTTCTTCAGTTATAGAAAGTTTTGTAATTGAAATTTTAGCTTTTATACTCCCCCCTCTCTCTATCTCTCTTTTGCTCTCTCTCTCTATCTCACACACACACACACACACACACACACTCATAAAAACAAACAAACAAACACACATATTTTGTGTGTTCAGAACGTTTCAAGGGTGGTTTCATAATTTTCTTTCAAACTGGCACAGAATTAGAATCAGCTACGAAAGTGATAATATCTAGACATCTAGATATCATCCCTTAATTATTTAAGTTTCTCAGCTATATTATTAGTCTTTATTAAAAAAATTCTTTTCAGCATATTGTATTTTCTCATGGCAGAAAAAAACTGAACAACAAGTCTGCATTGCTTCTGACAAAAATTGGGAAAGACTTATTCAGAAACCTGAAATGCTGAGAGAAGCTTATGGACATAAATCAATGAGTTGTGCCATGGTCTTTGACTGGCATCCCTGCTTTAAGAAAGTAAAAACATCATTTAAAAGTAATGATCATCCAGAGAAGACTTCCACCAGCAGAAATGCTGGAATGTTTAAAAAGGTGTACAGTCTGATGAAGGTAGATAAAAGATTAACTATAAGAGAGCTTTGTGATCAAGTCGGTATTTCTTTTGGTCATATCAAGCTATTCTTATTGAAAATTTGGATATAAAGCAAGTTACAGCTTAGTTTGTTTCACAGCTTCTGATATCAAAGCAGAAGTTTTGAATGACTATGACTACTAATTTGCTTCAGTGTACAGAAATATTTTGAAAACAATCATAGGTGACAAATCATGAGTATATGGCTATAATCCTAAAACTAAAGGTTAGTCATCTGTTTGGAAGTATCTGTTATCACCAAGGTCAAACAATGCTAATTTCAGAATATGACCAAAGTAATGCTTATGATTTTTTTGACAAAAGGGGTATAGTTTATCATATGCTCCTGTAGGTCAAACTGTAACCAAACAGTATTACTTGAAAGTACTGTACCATCTCCATGATGCTGTACATTGTAAACAGCCAGATTCAGCACAGATTCACCATGACATTGCATCTTCAGATTTTTCTCAACTTATCCAGGATTTTTTAGTATTGCATAGGATTATGTTAGGACAGGCTGTCTATACTCATTAGACTTAGCTCCATGCTAAAATAAAAAATCATCTCAAAGATAAGAAATTTGAAAACCTGGAGAATATTAAAAGAAATATGATGGTGCGGCTTTACACCATATTAAAAGAGGAGTTTCAAAGTGGTTTTGATCAATCAAAAACAGGTGAGAATAAGTGTGTTGAATGACAAGAGGAATATTTTGAAGGAAATCAATGCTTTATTCATTGTTCATGTCTGTGTTGATATTTTTGAAAATACCTTGTATATAGTACATGTATATATCGATGTATGTATGTATGTATGTGTGTATTAAGTGCAATGTTTTCATAAAAAATGCTAAATTTTTGCACACACACACACACGCACGCACACACGCATGCACACACACACACACACACACACACACACACACACACACACACACACACACACACACACACACACACATGTACATATATTGATAAAGATATTTATGAATATACACTCAACATAATTGTATGTATGTATGTTCTTTCTTATGACATATGCCTTTCTACTTTTGAGATTTTAGGATTTGGATATCAATGTCGTACCAGATTGAAAATAAAGGAGAATAGAAGCTGTGTAAATCAAGATATTTCTTCAAAGCTGTATTTCAACAAATACAGCTGTTTAAAAAATATTGACACTAATCTATATCCCATACTATGGCATAGGAACTAAATAGATTTATAAGCATTTGTTCAGTGTTTGCTGACAAAGTTAATAAAAAAAAAAACTCATCTAATCTTTTAGATTTATACTGTTCTTTGATACTGTTAGCAGAATATTTTTTCATATATTTTAAAAGGTGATATCAAATAAAGAAATGATAAATAAATTAAAAAAACCCAAGGAGATTTACAGAAAGAGACTACTCAGGCAAAATCTATTGCATATAGAATACTTCCTAGAAAAAGCATACATATGGTTTAAGTGGTAGAAAAGAGGACTCAACATTGGTGTCAGTTTCTGGCTAGTTTAGCCTCATAATAAAATACAACTATTTTGAAGAAAAGCCGAACAGAGGCCTTTATCATAGAATATGTATTTACTCAACTCATCTGCAATGAGCAGGTTGCAACACACGTTCTTTTTTTAAAGCGGAGCTAAGCTAGTTTTACTGATGAGTTACCTTACCAAGACTAAAAAATCCCATCTGTCCTACTATTTACCCATGGCTTAGGGGAGAAGAAATGGATTAATACCTTTCTCAAGAACATCAGCACAAAGCAAAATGCAAAAAACTTCAGAGTAGATTTGAACTTGGATTTCAGATTTCATTTCCTACAACAATAACCATTACACTAAACATGTCTCCCTATATTTTTCATCAATACTTTTATCAAAGAGTAAGTATAGTACATGTTATATTCTTAATACATCCATAAATGTATAGATCTATTCTCTTGAACTTAACTTGCTCTATTAATGGAAAAAATACAAACCAAGAAGAAAAACAGAAGGAATCATTTATTACAGATGTATTATATATTTGTATATTCATAAAATACAATTACAATGAAAAACACAAAAGCCTTTTCGAGTATATATTTATTCAAAACTTCCGTCTCAGACAGGATAATGAAACAAAATTAATTTTTAAGTCAAGAACAGCTGGTTTGAGTTCAGAGTATTGTTCCAAGACTAAAGAGCTTAGTCTGCCCTACTATTTATTCATAGTTGGAAAAAGAGATAGATTATTTTTCAAGAACACTAATGCAAAGTTAAATGTAAATAGCCTCATCCAGGATTTAAACTCAACTTGTCAATTACATTTCCTATGATAATAACATGTCACATATGGTCTCCTTTTTGAGTAACTTTTTCCTGTGACAGTTAAAAGTTTTATCAACATTGTCTGGTCTAACAGTGGATTTGGATCCAGTTAATACTTATCTTAGCGCTATGTCTACACATAATAATAAAATGCAGTTGTACAGTGCCCTTATTATTACTTATTTTAATTTTTGCACAAAGTGAAAATTTTAATTTTATAATAATTGTTATGTAGATAATCTTATTCTGATACTAAACAAGTATATAAATGGAGTAAATCAAATTTATAATATCCATGAAAAACTCATAATAATTAAAAAAGATAGATTGGTTAGATTGCTTAATGAGAGCTTTCCATTACATTTTATGTCAATACCTAAGTGATTCTTTATTTTGTTTTCATATTCAGTTATTCAGAAGCAATTTACCACAACATTTATAGGTTCATCATCTATTTCGTTCATATTTGGTTTTTTTTTTTTTTATGTCCCCTTTTAAGTTACTTTTTACTATATTACCTAATTTTACTGCTGGACTTATTTTTCTTACCTTTTACTTCACTTTGAACTGACATTCAATCAAAATGGGTAAAAATTTCATTGGTCATCAAAATCAAATGAGCATAAAAGGTAATTTGGCAATAATTTCAGAAATGCATTAGTCACAAATATTTAAGCAAGCAGGTAAACAGATGGTAGTGAGAACAACATAACTTCATCCAATAGAACTTTGATTAAACCATAATTTAGTGAAGTTATGACTGTATAATCCAAAGCTAAGTCAACCAAATCCTGAAAAAGAAATTCCTCATATATTTCAGCTTAGCAAACTAAATCCAATAATGCCTGGAAACATATATTTATCTGTTAATTTTCCCACCTGAAGAAAAGTTACCCTTTGATTTATATCATTAATGTTTAATATTGCTTATCTACAGTATCGACATACATAAAATGTGTAGCAATATATATATATATGTATGTGTGTGTGTGTGTGTGTGTGTATATATATATATAATGAACTATCCCAACAATTTTGCTGTATGAGGGCCCAACAGTTCTACATTGGGCAACCTACTGATTCATTCATTTTGGTATAGGTTGGTGTAGGACCAGTCACATTTTTTTGGATAAGCTGATAATGGAAGAATGGTACACCAATGTGAGACAGATTTTCTGAACAACATTCTTCAATTTTTAAATGCATAGCTTTTTCTTTTTTTAGACCAGTTGCCTTAACAAAACTAAAGATCCTAGTCTGCTCTACTATTTACTCATAGCTAGCAGAAGAAGAAAAAGAAGAAGAAGAGTCGGACTCCTACCTTTCCTGAGAGCATTAGCATGAAGAGAAACATAAACAGCCTCATCCATGATTTTAATTTGGCTCATAAGGTCTATTTCCTCATAATGATAATCATTATGTCATGGCCACCCTATATATATATATGTGTGTATACACACACACACACACACACACACACACACACACACACACACACACACACACACACACACACACACACACACACACATATATATATATATATATATAGATATATATATATTGTGCATAACATTTTTCTTCATCATTTCTGCAAAGTTGTCTATATCTATGTAATATAAGTATTCTGTTATATTAAAATTGATGCATAAAATGCTTTAATCATTTAGAGATAAAGATGAAATGTTCTGGAGCTGTTGTAGAAATTGAATTTTCTATTATTTTAAAACTGATAAATTAAAAAAACACCAAAATTTATTAATGTCTTCAGTTATTTTTAGCTCACATATAAATAGAGAGCAATTCTTTGATTGCATTATACTTTTATGCTGTTGTATGTTTTCAATGATCTATTGCTTATATGTATATAGGGTGAGTTTTTGATAACAAATAAAGTAGGATGATTGAGTGATTTTTATAGTGAGTATTAAAATGATAAAAAAACTTAAATTTCTTTATAAGAAAACAGTTCAATAATCTTTCATTTACTGATTCTTTTCATATTAAGACAATACTTTATTGTATTATCTGTCAGAACTTTCTGTCAGAGATGAGGCTTGATGTGTATTATCTCAACCAAAATAATACTTTGTAGCGTGTTGGAATAATAGTATCATTTATAATTCTTGAACTAAAAGCAACATCAATGACGTGATATACATTTATTTTTAAAGTAAAACTAATGTGCCATGATTGTTTTGATAAGCCAATCTCTACATTTAATGTTAAAAACTTCAGTAAAAAATACAGTAATATTTTCATCACACACACACACACACACACACACACACACACACACACACACACACACACACATATATACATATATATATATATATATATATATATATATATATATATATATATATATATATAATGTTCAATTTTCATACATGTAAATTTTGAAATAAACACCCCTTGATAATGACCAAAAGCCAAAAATGGTTTAGATTTACAAAGTAGTAACATTCATTTACTAACATTTATGTACCATTTTTTTTTCATATATTATATAAAAACATATAATGTATTCATGTGCATAGATGCATATCTAGTGAGACAGAAAAAAGAAAGAGAAAAGGCCAATATTTTTCTAAAGTTAGAAAAATTTTAGCATTTAAGAGACAAGTTTTATAATAAATGAATTCAAAAAAAGAATTGAGTGGTATTGAGAAATACAAAATTTGGTAATATATATGACATCAAACATAGAATCAGGGGCATATTTTTTCTATCTTGAATGATCTTTTGTTGTATTTGTAGTTTTTAAGTAGTGAAACTGGAAAAGTTTTATACATACTAATAGATTACATATATATATGTATATATATCTGGGCTATTGATATATATGAACTTACTGATGTACCTATATATGTGTGTGTGTGTGTGTGTGTGTGTGTGTGTGTGTGTGTGTGTGTGTGTGTGTGTGTGTATGTGCGTGCGTGTGTAAGTTCAAAACATAATGATGAAAAAGGCATTCATTTTATGTAATCTTTTTTGCATTTAATTCAGGGGTCAATATTAATCATATTTAGATAGTATACAATGAAAATTTCAGATCAAAATACATCCCATAACTATGTGTTAAGCTGCTACTCATATCTAAGCATTTATTGATGCATACTTATATTCATATATGTAACTCAAATATAATAGAATTAGCTCCTGATCTAAAATGCATTCTTCATCTACATTTTTTTATATATAGATCATAAAACATAAAAAAAAGTAAGGCTTCAAGAGTTAAAAAGTAATCTGATACTAAGTAAATATTAATTTTTCATACTGGAAAAAATTCTAGCCTTTTAGTTTTTGGTCATGTAAAGACTCCAGTTCTGAAGGGGTTGCCCAGATGATACCAATGAATTTTCAATGGGAAGATAAAAATTCAATGGTAAATGTGTTGAATGAATGCAAATTTGTTCACTTTGTCAATTATATCAAAAGCTGTGTATAAATGAAATGAGTTGATCTTGTCATATTATTATAAAACTTAAGAAAAATGCTGTGTTATATGAATTTATAAAGAATGAATCTATTTAGTACAGAATATAGTATCTACACAAAATGTGAATTAGTAAAGTTAAAATTTATATTTCAAAGATTTTGAAGACTTTTTAAAACTAGACTGTTTGAAGGAAAGGTAATTTAACTCAGTCCAATAAATATTCTCCTTTTATAGAGCTAAACCAGTTTGGTACTTTTGATTTTTTTTTTTTCTTCAAGAGCCAAACATCATTTGTTCTGATTTAAGGTTATATTCCTATCACTGAATGATGTATATTTTGTAAATTTTACACTTGCTATAAAGAGAGAAGGCATTTTATCTGAATTTAAAATTGATTTTGTTTACACTAAATTTTGTTGCTTACAAGATTATATCTATATAATACTTAGCAAGGATCAAATTCAAAATCCATTTCTTGCATGACCAATGAATTTACCATTGTAATGATCAAATTAGAGTCAATTCTCAAAAAGATTTGCCAGTATAAAAGAGTCTACCAGGCCAAGGCTCTATCATATAACACTTGAGCTAAACTTATAACTATTGGTGGTAGTAGAGATTCACTTTTTAGGAACGGTATAGAATATTGACAATTTTCAAATAATCATTCATTTAGTAGGATATTGCTTAATATAATTGAGTTTTCTAATTTAGGCATAGATAAGCATTTGAAATTCATGTTGGCTATCTCATTATTCCCAAAATATCATGTAATCCCAATTTTTCGATTCATCATTCATTTTGTTGGTATGTACCTGAGAAATGTAAATTTTGCTGAAAAATTCATTATATAATCAATAATTTTCATTTGGTGATAAAAATAGTGATTTGGATTCAAATCTTTGCCTTCAGAATTGCCATGCTATGTTTATTTTTAAAAAAATCAGAAATTATATATATATATATATATATATATATATATATATATATATATATGTATGTATATATATTTATTACAATGCACCTGTCTGATACAAGATCCATAGCACAGCAGTTAAAAAACATTCATGCCCAACAACAGAATTACGGAAAATTCTTACTGAAAACACAACAATATTAGAACATGAAAATAACAAGCAAAAACAACAGACTCTCGAGGCACTACATATTAGGAACATACAACCCAAACTTAATGGAATTAATTTTGAAACCAATGCTAAAGTACTTAAATGTCTTTAGCATCTGACGCTATTTATAGAAACAAATTCGAAAAGTAAACACTACACAATACAACAGTACAAATGCTCATTCTTACAAAGTCGTAGTGTACATACAAAAGTTACATCACTTTTGAAATTCATCCTCCTCTTATGATGGCCCAAAGTTGGGGAGAAAGTACTTGGAAAATAACTACTTATGGAAAGTTTATCAACCAATTCTCGTTAAATATCACAGGATCAATATGGCAATTCGAAAGGATTAACCAAAAAATATGTAGACAAAAATTGTCTATTATGTTCAATCAAATATGTATCAATGAAGAAATGCTGCCAATATATATATATATATATATATATATATATATATATATATATATATATCAATGTAAACTCTACATTGAAGAAATGCTGCCAATATATATATATATATATATATATATATATATATATATATATGTAAACTCTACATTACTTAAGTGGCAAAGGTATCTCAATAGATTCCTTATTCACTGACTGGAGAGTAATCAATTTAATATGTAGCCATGAAAGAAATACAAGAGTATGAAAACCTTCATAAAAGGCTATTGATAACATATGGCTGTCATTTATTCTATAAAGCACAGTACTGGCTGCTTTGAAGAAAAGATCTTTGCTCTGATATGAAATCGTATTTCTTAACTGAATGTGTGGCAATGATTCTCAATATGTAAGCAATGGAAATGAAAATACTTGCTTAACAGTCTAGCTTTATTAATGAATGCAACTTTGGGTACATTAGGACCATTCATCAGTTTTTATCACTAAGAGTATTTGGACTATTGTCTTCATCTTTATTGTTATATTCATATTTCAACTAATGCATTCTTTGACCTTTTTCAGGTGTTTCATGTCAAACTCAGGAGTCTACATGAAACTTTGAACTGAACCCTTTATTTAATCCATGGGAATAGATTGTCCTAGTTCCATTAATCATGACTAGATACAAGCATTATGCTAGAGTAAGTATTCCTTGTTATTTACCAATCGTTCGAATTGAACCTGCAATCTCCTGATGGTTTCACTTGGAAGCAATTTTAACGAAATGCCTATATCTGTTGTATCATGTGTCCTGCAAGACATATTGACCAAAATGTTGTGAATATAACAATAAAGATGATGACAATAGTTTGAATACTCTAAGTGATAAAACTTATCAAGCTTCCCTTCAGAAACTTAGACAAATAACATTCATCAGTTATTTCAGTGGATAGAATTGGATTGATCAGACCACACATAAAAATAAGTAAAGTTGGCAACCTTAGTTGAGGGTGACCCAAAGGCTCCCTTTTTAATAGCCATCACACCAAAGTGTAGGGGAGGGTGCCACTCCATTCCCTGGATTGTTCCACTTTACCCTTGATTCATACCTTATAATGCTGTGTGTTAAGCAAGGAGGCATCAAGTACCATTTTTAAAGTCTTAGGTATGACTCAACCTGGGATTGAATCCCGGTCTCCTGGGCCATTGGTGAACACTCTGTTGATTTATTTATATTACTTAGCTAGAGTGCTACTAAGAAAGTCATGGATCCAAAAAGTAACAAACAATTAATAATTACTATGAAAACAGAAGTTGCTTAAACTTCATCAAATTGTAATTAACTCAGTATAAACCAAATGCTATGAAACCTCAATAATGTTCTAAAAATCAAAATATCTTTGTGTAGATGAAAAAAAGAAAAAAAAGACTGTTTTGGTCTAGGATACAATGTTCATGAAGCATGTTTTGGGCAGGAACATCCTGGGAGAGCTCATCCCTCTCCAGGTCTGGTTTGAATTCAGAGTTTTCCTTTTCCTAGACTGGTTGCCATACCAAGGTTAAAGAGCCTACTTTTCCCTACTATTCATCCATAGATGGAGGGAAAATAGTTGGATTCATACTTTACCCATGAATGTTATGTGAAATACAGCTTTGCTCAGAATTTGAGCTTCACTTCCTATAATGGTGACCATTACACCATGAGCGCCTCCACATGGAAATATAGAACTCCAAAATCAGTGATACTTGGATAATGTCATTTACTCTGTTTAATTTAGTTTAGTGCAAGACTAGAAGTATGGGACATACTGTGAGAATCAAACCCAGTAACAATGGTCTGCTAGCTTGGCTTGCTTAACATTATACCATGTAAGGTACCTAGTGATACTTGAATAATATGATTATAAATAAAGTGATGAAATAATCCATGACCAAATTTTTCAGTACTATGTGATATCATTAAATTATAAAATTATACAAACTGTTAAAATATAATACTATTCAATATCTTGCACCATCCAAAACAACAAAACCGTTTAATATAAATAAATGATATTACTGAAATGATTGTTCATACTTTTTCAAATCAAGAGTTATATAAAATCACTCAAAATTAAAATGACATAAAAATTTTATACAAATCAATTTCTGCGTTTAGAAAGCAATGAGTATTTTTAGATAATTTGATGCCCAAAACACAAACAAAAGAAATAAAGCATTTTTTTAAAAACCTGGTCTTTTAAAAAAAATCAATGTTGTAAGAAAGTCTTATTTTTGTTTAAGAAAAGTTAAATTTTTGAAGTAAATCCTTTTTTTCATCTGAGCTACTCATAATTTTTTAAACTGCTAAACAGATTATTTTAAATCTTAATTTTTTTCCAATATTTACATCTGACATTTTTCTTCTCTCAAGACATCACAATGCAATTTTTTCATTATGAAATATTCTATTTTAAAATTCAGTGTCACCTAAGTTTTTCAGTTTATCAAAGTAACTTCCTACGATTATTTCTTGTTAAAATGTTAATTTGCTTTCATGTTTTTGATAAATTGCTTATATTCTTTAAATATCTATCTGCAAGACACATGGAAAGTAACTTGAGGGCAAGCCAATATCTAATACAATTGAAAGGAATGAGTATAAAAAATGTAATAAAAACAATTATAAGATCTTTAATAAGCCAAGATTATGTGCTTTAGTTGTTATGAGATTAGACTTTAAAATTGAAAAGTAAATAATATTTAAGTTTTTATTCTGAGCCGCCAAAAGAAACCATTGCCGAATATTTTCTTCATTACTAAACTAAACAATAATATAAAAGAAAGTTCTTAGGGTAAATTTTAAGGCGGAGATTTATTAAAAAGAAAAATGGCTTCAAGCCAATAGGAACTTACAAAATGAATGATTATTCAGTGCAACTTTACAATCCAAGAAATTTAAAATAAAAAAGAAAGTAAATTCAGAGAATATTAATGAAAAAAATTTATGGTTTTCTCCCTAAGGAATTTAATACACCATTGAAAAAAATTTATTTAAAAAATTGGGATATACGAATATATAGAGATAAGTATATTTTTTCTTTCTCTATTTTATTTATTGTTCTTATCATTTAAATTGAAATTTTTTTTGTGCATAAATAGCAGCCAGATATTATTTGAAAGGTGGGATGTTATAGTTTAACAGAAATGTATTTATATCTGGAAATAAAGTTATTTTGAAATTTTTTATTAAAAAATTGTCTTATTAATGATTTGCTAATTAAATTAAATTTAAAAAATGCTTTCAAGAAATATTTTTTACATTTTTCCTTTTCTGATTTTTATTTATCTTTTTCCTTTAAATGAATTCTAATCCTCAACATACATTGAATTTTACTTTGCATTTCCTAAACATTTTTCTGCATTGCAGAATTGCAAGTCTACCCAGTGTTTTCAAGATTAAGAAGGCCTTTAAAATCATTATGCATCTGGGACAGATGGTTTCATTTTGTTTTATTCATATTTGAGAAAATGGTTACTTTATAATGAAATATAAAGTAGACACAATAATAAAAAAAAATTGTTAAAATATTCATACAAATTATTTTTTGGTTATTTAACTTAAACAAACCTAACACTAAGATGTAGTATCTGTTCTTTTTCTTTCAGCAATGTAGTCAAAGTCTTAAACCTATTTTCATCCAAATATAAAAACCTTAAAATATTAAAGGAAAAAAAAAAGTCAACTAATGATAGAATGTTTAAACAAGTCTACATGTAACATAACTACTGACTTCTGAACCCTTTGTATTGTACTCATAAATACACACAGACAGAAAAAAAATCTTCTATGGAATTAAACTAAACATGAACTGATAAAATCATAATGATAATCTAAAAGTCAGTTATTAAATATCATGTAGAGTGCAAAAAGGGGGCTTATTCTTTATTTCTAATCTGCACTACTAACAAATAGAAAACTGAGTCTGATAAAAAGCTTGTCAGTATAAAAGAGTCTACCAAAAATGAATAATATTGACAATGCTTCATTTAAGAATAATTCAAATTAATATTACAGTAAATATAATTCTGGGAAAATTTTAACTATTTCAGCTCTAAATAAAAAGTCAGTAATAAAATTAGGCTTTAAACTTGAAAGTGCCATTATGTAATTTACAATCAGAACAAGTTCATTGCCAGCCACTTTTCCTGCAGCAGACAAGAACTGAACTATTAAGGAATATTTATGCTGGGTGAGGTATTTTAAATCAGATGTAAGTGGTTATTTGAACATTGGTTTATTATCTATCTATCTATCTATCTATCTATCTATCTATCTATGTGTGTTTGTGTGTGCATGTGTATGTGTGTGTAGAAAAGAGAGAGAAAGAGAGGGAGACAGTGAAACAGGCCGAAACAGAGACATTGGGTAGTGTTGTATACATTCATGAGTTCAATTCCTATATTTGATAGTGCAATATATAATCTGATTCAGTGGAAGGGGAGAACAAATAATGAGTTTACTTGCAAAAGTACAATATATATCATCAAAGCATGGACAGTAGAATGAGAATAATCTATACCCAGTGGAATGAATAAAGGGTCCAGCTCAAGATTACTGACTATAACAGGTACTAGAAAAAGGCCAGAGATTTACAATAGGTCAAATTTTATGATCATAAAATCAATTAAGATGAGTAAATCAGTGTATAAGAAAAATAGACACTTGCTAATATCTTGAGTATGACACTAAACTGCATCCAGTAGCGAGGTTACAGTTCTGGAATTCTGGGGAGTCTGGAGTCATTCTTTTATTGCTATTAATCCCAAGTTAACTCTGTTCTTGAGTGAGAGTACTCATAAAAGTTTCATCTATGGATCAAATAGATCTGTTTGAGATAATGTTTAAATGATTTTGAACTACATTGATACATGGGCAATACAGAAATTGATATTGCAACAGAGTATGAAATGTTTATATGTTTAAAATATTTGGGAAGATACATTTTTAATTAGAGACCATAATTGTTAATGCCATTCAGTATATAATTACCCAAAAAGGGTTGACATGCTGTAAAACCAATTTAATAACCAACCAACCAATCAACCAGACAGCTGGAATATAACTGAAAAAACAAATATTGAATAGGGCAATTGTTTAAAAGTATTTCCACAATATACTTTTAAAAATCATATACTAGAAAAGAAAAAATTATTAAGCTGTCTAGAAAACAAAATGACTTAAAACTAGGACAAGCATTTTTTTTCCTTATTTAATATTGACAAAATCTGTCATACAAGCATAGCATAAATATCTAACAAGTTAGTGGTAGAAAGTTTCTGACAAAAATCTGATTTTTTAAAAATTGTCAATTAGAATATAAAATAATTCTAAGTCATGAATGTTTTTAGTGGAAAACTTACTATATAATACTGTTTGAACAATAATTGAAAATATGGAACTTATAATGATTCTATCCACCAATGAATTTTAACCAAAGTAGAACTAAGTAATAATTAATAGAACCATATAAAAGATCTATTTTTTCTTGTTAATTCATATTTCTTCTTAAAGTTAAGATCTTTTTCTTCAGCTTTCTTTGCATTCAAAGTACAAGCCTATCTTTTCTAATTGTCAATCTTTGATATATAAGTCTGCTGGCACCTTTAAAAAGAAACACAACTTCTATTTCCAAAAATGGAAAAATTTGTGCCATTTACTCTACCACTAAAAAGCTGGAAGGCACCCTGTAATTCCATGCATATAACTTTTTATATTTGCTAAAAGAAAGAAAAATCCAATCAAAGACAAGAAACTTTATTATTTTTGTAATTTTATCTATCAAAGAAATTTGTGGTGGAGGAAGGAAGTATAACATAACAAAAAAGGAACAATTCTAATTTTCTTTTTTTTTTTACCTGCTCTAAAAGACACTTGAAAAATGATGCCACTCCACCTCCCTCACCTATCAAGTTTAAGACTGAACTGATTCCCTAATTTTCAATAACAGTTATTTTGTTCAGCAAAAGCCTTCAATCATTCAATTTGGAAAATTGCTTTCACGAGAATCACATTCGTTTTAAGAAATGATTCTTCGTGCCTTTTGTCATGATTACAACAGACAAGAGGGAGTTTAAACACACTAAAAATGCTGTTAGAAATTCTTTTGGCAACTTTTTGCATTGTGTTGCATATGCTATGGAACATCATAGTAGAACTGTGTCTACAAGGTCTGGGAAGGTAGCAGATGAGTGATAGCAGCACTCTATAAAATACATATAACTGCATACAATAGATCAAAAATTATATTTGCCATACTCAAACTCTTTTAGATTTATACAACTTTTTAGATATACAAGTACCAATCTGTTCCAACATAAATACACTTATTTAGGTATTCAGACCACACATAGAAATATATGATTATGTATTAATGTATTCAGATATACGTATGCACATGTATGTGTGTGTGTGTGTGTGTGTGTGTTAAAGAATATATATATATATGTTACCTTTATATGTGTGCACTATTATGTGCATATGCATTAATTCAACAAAAGCATATCTAAAATCTATGCTTCTATCAATGTGTATGTACTTAAACATACATACAGTTATATTCGTATACATACACAAACAGAGACATATATATGCACTTTCTTTTTCTTTCTTTCTTTACATACATACATACATACATACATACATACATACATACATATATATATATATATATATATATATGTATATATATATATATATATATATATATATATATATATATGCACAGATTTATGTATTTATTATTCTAATTGTCAGATATCAATCCATCCCTCTACCATCCATCTTTAACAGCCTTTTCTAGGTGCACACACACAAACACACACACAAACACACACC